>JAIPRM010005683.1:0-20083 GCA_025469315.1 Stegophylla sp. TES_Ste_2020 | reverse complement strand
TAGAAAATCCTATAAAATTCTATCCCTTTACGCTTTAACAGGTATTTAATTTTAATTAATTTTTTTTTTTTGATCAATTTTGTGAAATAAACTTTATATTATACTTCAAGAGTCTTGCAGCAAGACCAAGACTTACAGCTATAACCAGGACCAAGACCAAGATTGAGTTTGCCAGAACAAGACCAAGATCAAGACCGTGGCTGTCTTGGTCTTGGTCTAGTTTTGCTCTTCACTAATATAGACGGGAAAAAATTGATTTCAAAAATTTAATCACATAAATTTCAGAATTACTTTCTTTTTTTCAATATAAAATACTTAAATAAACACAAAAGTTTTATAATAATAAAGAACACAATATGTATTTATTTGTAAAATATTTAAAAACATTTAATTATTAAAAAATATTTAAAATAAAATTTGCATCAAATTATCCAAAATTCTAATGAAATGTACTCGTTTGTTAATCACTTTAAGGTTCTATAATTATGGCAACACTGTTAAAATATTGTAACACATCATGGTCACAACCAGTTAAGTTAAAAATTATTATTCTTTAATCTTTAATGTATGTCTGATGTATAGCATGTGAAAACAATATAAGTAATTTTGATATTAAGTAATATGTTCTTTTATTTCTAATTACTCCTTACATGGCGCTGTGGCAAAAGAAATTGTTTCTCACATTATGTGTCGCGAAACAAGTTAGAATTTAGTGTTTTAAGTGGAAGAATTAGTGTTTTTCCTTTTTTTTAACGTCTAACGCCTTGAGGTGCCACGAGTTATGTAACTTTTCAGTCACAATTTGAGGTTAACTTTGAAGTCCATTTCACAAATAATCGTTTCTAGAAAAAAATCGGACAACTCATGGTCCAGTGATCCAGTCGAAAATATATGTAATTATCGATTGAAGCAATTATCGTGGTTTGTAAAATCATTGCAAAAAGTAGGTGCGTGTTTATTTTGTTTATTTTATAAATTTTCAAGTCTATAAATAATGAACAGCTTAGATAGCACTGACATAAATGTGTTAAAAAATTTAAAAGTTGATGAGCTACGAAAAGAGCTGAGGTTTAGGCACATTCCCGACAAGGGAATAAAGAGGAAATAGTTGATTTTTTATTAGCTGACAACGAGAGAGTCATCACTGACCAGTTACAAGAAGCTTTAATCGCTTCTCGAGCTAGGCAAAATGATGACCGTAAAATGATCGTAGAACTGTCACAGGAAATTGAAGCACTAAAAAATGTGAAAGTAGCAACAGAAGATGGTAATCATGTTTCTATTCATTTATTAAACCAACATGTCGTAACTCAAAAATTAATCGCTGAAAACTTAATCACAAAAAATAACAGTCAGGTGCAGATTTTCTCTACCAATGATACGGCCAATGCCATATCATTATACTATGGTAAAAAACAAGAAAGTGTTGCAGAATGGGTTATAGAGGTGGAACGTATCGCTAAGCATGCACATTGGACCGAATCCTTAACTCTAGTAAATGCCGTTTCAAGGTTGCGAGGACCTGCACATAACTGGCACAAAGTCACAGGACGTCAGGCCACATCATGGGAAGAATGGAAATAAAAATTAAATGAAAGATTTAAATGTAAAATATCCTTTTCAGACTTCATTAAATTCCAGGCTAAACACACGCTACGTGCTGATGAGACTATAGTAGAATACATATTTAATAAAGATGCCACAATTGAAAAAGCACCCTTTATTATTTAACAGTCCGATCGTGTATCACTAATATTGGAAGGCATTACTGACAACACATGGGCCATTCCACTAGCAACTTCCATGTGCAGTACAGTACAAGAACTGATTGATCACGCTATTCCCTTAGACACCATTTGCAAAATAAAAATGTCTGAAACAAACTCAGGTTTCATGACAGTTCTTTGGGGAACAATCTAAAGCACAATCAGCCAAAAGTGTTCATTCATCGTTTCAACCCAGCGAAGGACAAAGAAGAAGATCAAATATGTTTCAAATGTCAGGGAAAAGGTCACCTAGCCCAAGGGTTCTCAACCTTTTGAAGTTCGTGCCCCCTTTTATACTGTTATATGGGGTCACGCCCCCCTTCTCACTACTATAATATATTATATACAAAATATATATTATTACATAAATACATTATGACTTTAATTATTAAATGTTGGGTATTAACATGAATATTATAATAGTTCAATTATATTCTTCAGATTATTGAAAACAGTATTGTTAGTTGTTACACAATGATGACCGATAATCGCATACCTACTAACAAAAAAATAATAATAATAATAATAAAAAACAAAATATAGATAACCATAAATAACATTTTCATGTTCTGTGGTGAAATGTGATTTCATGTGAATATTTTCACGCCTCCCCTGAAATTTTGTGACGTCTCCCTAGGGGGGTGCGCCCCCCAGGTTGAGAACCCTTGACCTAGCCAAGAACTGCACTAGCAATGATAGTAGGAAAACACCAAATCATATTTACTCCAAAGAAAAAAATATTCAAGAATATGGCAAGAAAAAAGAAAATTATAATAATTCCAAAAAAAGTATAAATTGTGTATACCCAGAGAAAAAGGGTAGCACATCTTTAATTCCTGTGGTCATTGATGGTACAACAACAATTGATGCTTTCCTCAATACAGGTTCGTGTATTACTCTAATGCGAAAATGTTTAGCACCTAAAGAAAAAGAAATATTACCTTGGCAAGATGGAAGCTTTAAAACACCAGCCAGTAATTGCACTCCTTGTGGTTGGCTTTTACTTAGGTTACAAGTAGGCAGCATCGATTATTATATGCCTAGAGTAGGTTTGTGTGAAAATTTACCAGTGGCATGTATACTAGGAAGAGATAGGCAATCAGCAGTCAATACCAGAATAATTTTTGAGCCTAATGGTAAAACATGTATCACCACTCCCAGTTCATGCCAACAATTCCAATGTGTTTTAAACTCTAAAACCAACATTATTAATTGTATAACTAAATGCGATGAAAACAATACTTATAAGAATCAAGTAGCACATAATCCAACGCAGCTAATCAACCCAAAAGAATTACCCTGTGTACGAAATTCAAATTTAACAGACATTCAACAGAATGATCTTGACAAACTAATTGAAAATTATGAAGACATTTTTTCAAGTCCAAACAACGAATTGGGCTTATTTCCTAATTTAGAAATGGAAATTAACCTAACTGATGTCAAACCTATCAAATGTAAGTCGTATCGTGTCTCAGAGCCAGATCGACAATTTATGAAGAGCCAAATAGAAAAATGGTTAGATAATGGAGTATGTCGCATTTCAAACCCCATACGGAGCTCCTTCATTTGTAGTCGAACAACAATTCCATGAATCATCTCCCAAAAGATTGGTAATAGACTACTCCAGAACTATTAACCAAGTTACCGTGAAAGACCCATTCCCAATTGATAATATGGATAATATGGTAAATAAAATATCGGGGAAAAAATATAAATCACTGGTAGATGTCAAACATGCATTCAACAATCTCAAAATAAAAGAATAAGATATTTACAAGACAGCAGCAGTTACACCAGATTATCATGTAGAATTTTGCCGGGTAATTTTTGGTTTAACAAATGCACCAGCTGTTCTGGTGCCGCGCTATCTACATTGCCTATGGACACTTGTTAAATCATGGTCTAGCCAAATATTATGATGATCTTGCTGCAGGTCACAACACATTTGAAGAACATTTAATATTTTTAGAACAACTTTTCGAAGCTACACGAGCAAACTGCTTAAAATTTACCAAATCTAAATGTTTTTTTGCAGTAAATGAGTTAAAATTGTTAGGACGGGTCATTGATGACAGAGGTGATCGGCCAGATCCAGACAGAATCAAATCAGTCAGCAGATACAAATCATTAAACTTTATACAAGAGTTACAAAGTTTTCTCGGCTTCGCCAACGTTTTCCGTCGCAGAATCAAATCTTTTGCAACCGTAGCAAGATTAACCGTTAACAGATACACTCAAGAATGTCGATAATAAAAAAAAATAACAAACCCATAACACTCAATTATGATCAGTCGCAGTCATTCATTGCTCTAAAAGAGGCACTCACTACTACTCCTATATTGGCAAATTTTCAACAAAATGCACCCACCATTGTGGAAACTGACGCCAGTTATGATGGCTAGGGAGCCTACCTCACACAAATACAAAATGTCACTATCAGAGTTATAGAATATGCAAGCAGAACACTTAAAGATACTGAAAAACGTTACCACAGCAATGAACTTGAAGTCACCGCAGTCCATTGGGCCATAACTGAAAAATTCAGGCTGTATTTGCTGGGTACACATTTTAAACTAATTACTGACAGCTACTCCACAGCATATATAGTTAATAAAGCCAAATTAAATAGAAAATTTGCATGTTATGTTGTTGATCTTTCAGCCTTCAATTTTGAACCTACTTATAGACCTGGCTATCAAAACAAAATAGCAGATCACCTTTCCAGGTATCCAGATCCAAGAGATGATGAAAAGTTATGTTTAGCAGTCATAACTTCTCCTAACAGTCATTTAGAGTTAGCTCAACAGTCAGATTCATACTGCAAACAAATATTCAAAAAACTATCAATGGAATGCAGCACAGAAAATATCAAACAGGTCAAAGATTCATATAAAATTATAAATAATATTCTTGTACATTTCTCTGATCCTTTAAAATTAAATTACCAAATTGTTGTCCCACATTCATGTAAGAAAAATGTTATAAAGTTATGCCATGATGAATCTGGTCACTTTGACAAGAAAAAAACGTTGAACAAAATTCGGTCAAGATAGTGGTGGAGTTCAATGAGACAAGACGCAGGATTATATGTTCAAGGGTGTACTACATGTCAAATGGTAAATTGTAGAATAACATTACCATATGGTTTCATGTGCAAAAGACCGATACCTGAAGTACCCTTTGAAGTTATTTCCACCGACCATCTATGCTTACCAAAAACAACAGCAGGTAATCAATACATATTAGTACATATATGTCATGCTACTCGCTATGTTATAGCCAAACCGACTCAATCAACATCATCTGAGGAAGTCATCAACTCTCTGGAACAGGACATCATTTTTAAATATGGACCCCCTGTAATGTATATTTCAGACAACGCTTCATCTTTCACTAGTCAAAAGGCACAACAGTTTTTTTCAAAGTATGGTATTTATCATGCAACAACACCACCTTACACCCCTCAAGCAAATGGACTCGTTGAAAGATTTAATGCCACTATAATAGCTGTATTAACCAAGTTTACACTAGAAAATACTGAAAATTGGGACATAAAACTACCCAATACCATTCTTGCAATTAACATAACTCAACAGAGTTCAGCCAATTTTTCTCCATTTTATCTACTTCATGGCTTTCAGCCAAGAATCCCACCAGATGAAATTCACCTCGGAACTATCACATCCGATTTATCAAGACTACAACAAATAGCAGAAGTACGCCAAATTGATGTCGAAAATCTTAAGAAATGTCATGAGCTCAATAAAAAAAGGTATGATACACAGAATGCCCAATAAATTTAAAACAGGTGATTTAGTATTGTATAATTGGAACAAAACAACCGATAATAAACTAACAGCCAAGTACAAAGGGCTATATGTAATCGAAAACCCAGTTGGTATTGTTTGTTTTAGAATTACATGCCCAGAAAACAACAGAAAAACTAAAATTGTTCACATTCAAGATCTAAAAAAATATGTCAATAGGCCAAATTTTGATACACCTGATACAGAAATGTGTACCCAAGAAGATTTGCAATTACTCCCAGAAGACAATTCACCACAAATTGAAAGGCCTGAAGAAGTTTCAAATTCACCAATGAAAGAAAATAATTCAAAACGCCAGCGTCGACCACCTACATGGCACAAAGACTTTGTACCCATATAGTAAATGAACATATACCGTTACAAAATCTAGTTATGATGTTAATATCAGTCAATTAGCATATTCAAAAAATAAAAAAAAATGTATTATTTTATCTTATAAATGTATTATTTAATTTTTTATACTATTTTATATTATTATGCATATTAGATATGTTATGAGTTTATTACAATTTAATGATTTCCTAAATGTTAAGTGCAAAATAATTTCATTTTATATAAGTTTATTTAAAATATGAGTCTTTTTAATTGTCAATTAATTTTTTTGTGGCCGTTATGTTATATTTTAATAATTTTTTTTATATAATCAAAAAAATATTTTCCAAAAAAAAAAAAAAAAAATTACCTAATTCAATTTATAATTTTTCTTATGTCAGTCGTCATAATCATAAAACCTTGTTAAAATTTTACTTTGTAAGAATTTCAGGGCCGACTGTAAGGTTCTATAATTATGGCAACACCGTTAAAATATTGTAACACATCATGGTCACAACCAGTTAAGTTAAAAATTATTATTCTTTAATGTATGTCTGATGTATAGCGTGTGAACACAATTTAAGTAATTTTGATATTAAGTAATATGTTCTTTTATTTCTAATTACTCCTTACATCACTTACTGGTATTTGAATTATCTAAAAATATTATTTAAATTAAAATCCATTTCTAAGTGATGAATAATGTTTATTTTTAATATTTAAGTTAAATTGTATTAAATGCTTGAACAAAAAGCCAAAAACTTATAATTTAATATTGACATAACTAATAAATATTTATATTATGCCTGAATATTATTTTCTTAGTTTAAGCTTGGTACTATAATGTATAATATAATATCTACTATCTAGATGTAGTAGAAATTCTATGATGATATTTATGTTTATTATACAGTCATTCCATATATTTATTTTAGTGTTTATATAAAATAACAGACTATCTATAGGCAGTATATTATATAAGTTATATTTTAATATGATATTTTATTATTAGTATGAAGTAAAAACTTCTAATTATTTAATAATGACTGTACTAAAGGTAATTTTAAAGATAACATTTAAATAAAATAATAATAATAATTGCTTTTAAGAACAAATAGGCATATTTTTGTTTACAATAGTTTGTAATAAAATATTTTCGTGTATTACTTATTTTTAATTAAAAATAATTAAAAATAAACATACCATTTTTTTATTAAATTATAACTAATAATTCTAGATTTTATTAAAAATTGCTGTACCTACCTACTAAAGTATTTTGTACCTACATAATAGAAAAGCGAAAACTGTATTTTATTAAAATATGAACTTAAACATTATTAACATATAAATTATAATAAAATAAAAATAAATTATCAAAAGAAAATTTTAAATGTGTTAATAATAATGCATTTAGGTGAAAAATACGTAGGTAATACTTATAAATATACAATATAAAATAAATTTATAACTTAAAAATATTTAAATAATTTATAATGGATGTTTTGTTGTAAATAATTTCTTAATTTTTTCATATGAAATTGTTCATATAAAAAATTTAAAATATATATTTTGTATTTAAGTATCATAATACCTAATACCTATAATAATAGTCGCTGGATTTAAAGATTATTAAATATAGTTAATTTTGATAAATCAGAAATTTTTATTAGTTTTTATATGCTGTTAATTTTAAAATAATAAGCTATGATTAAAAGTTTAAAACAATGAACATAATTTGTTGAATAATGATAATGTAGTGTACATATATTTACTATCTTAAATGGTGAGGTAAGGTAGACATCATAATAAATAAGTCACAAATAGTGATACTATTATCCTAAAACTAAAAAAAAAATAATAAATGTTGGGTATTGAGTGCTCTACGAAGAGCGTAAAATCTCTATTCTAAACATTCATAAAGATTTTATGGATTTTTATTAAACAAGGACGAACAAAATTTGAAAAAAACACATTTTGTAATTTATAGTTTTAAATAATTAAAAAAAAAAAAATGTATGAACACATTTTTTTGTTATTGATAAATATTAATGGACTAGCTAGCGTTATGAATTTCATTCAATGAAGACCATTTTACACAAAAGGTTGTTTTATTTATTTAAACGTTGTTACTTTTTAACATTATCAATGAATAAAATTTAATCATTTTATGTAATATTGTAAAAGCAATTAGTCATTGTTAGAAAAATGTGTCTAAATTACGAGTTAACTTGAATTGAAATGAAAAAAAAATGTATAACGATTACTAACTAGTTTTTTATGGGCATTACAATTATTGTAATAAAATAAATTACATTAAATGAAGGAAATTATTAAAACACATCTTTCTTTTTTTTTTCAAACAACATTGACAGCGAACATATCCAAATTGAAATTGCCATTGTTCTGGTCACCGTTATTGTTGCCATAGAATTCTGGTTCGGAAGTATCTTCATCGCTTAAAGAATTTAATGTTATACAGTCCTTTGGACTACATGTAATCTGCGAGTTTCTGCCGCACTGGCATTCTAAACAGGATCCTATGTCTCTTGGTAAAACGCTGCCTGGATTATATCTGACCCCTATATAAATTAAATGTTTTATTAAAATAATTATCATGTTCATTTTATTTAATGATCAAATCGCTTGCATATTACCCATTACAAGACAGAATGGTTCAGTTGTATCGTTCGGTGTAATCATGGTTGTCTGCAAAACATCCATTGGACTTGAATTTGGTACAATGTTTGTTACTCTTGAACTGTCTTCTGCATCGAATGTTGTTGAAATTGCTGGAACAAATTTAAAACAAATTTTATTGAAATGTTACTCAGAAATGAAATCTAAAGATATTAATTTTGATTGGGATTCAATGACCTCGCTTTGACACATAGATCAAATATTTTAGACTTTTTTTATCATTCTAATATAAGAGTTAATATATTATAATAATTTTTTTTTCATACCTAGGAAACTAATTTTACAATTTTCACATAGGTAATTAATACTTTGATGAAGCTAGTAAGGTACTTGAATACCTTGTAAGTACAGGTTTCATTTCATTTGTAAACTTTTGATAGTATTTTCAAGGTTGAACAGATATAATATAATTTGATAAATTAATTATTAATGCACCAAAGTGTTCAGTGAAGACAAACTGAAGTTTTCAGACTAAAAATTAAAACATAAAATATGACTACATCCATCACGTGAATTTTTTTTTTTATAGAATTTTTAAGTTTAAATATAATCATTAATGTACAGTAAGTGAATTAAGATAATACTTAAGTCCTAAATATTATATATTTGAAGTGATGACCTATCTGATGAATACGTTTAGTAAGTTTAGTTTTAAAATCAAAAACGAATAATTATAGCAAATTTTACTGTAGAATGCCTATAAATTTATACATGTATATAATTCGAGTATACGTGCAAAAAAAAAAAATATTCGTTTTACATCCCTTTTTTTTATTTATGACGTTCCTAGCTATTGTTAACAAATCGATGGTCGTTAAAGGGTTATAAATCATATTCCCTAATATCCATTGAACTCAAATAACAATTTAAATTTACATGATGTAAAACATCAATATTAGGTGGTCGTTGGTATATCAATTATCTACAGATGTAGGCTATTAAGATATTAATAATATTGCAGTTACTCTTTTGGACGACAATAATAATTTATTAAAATATTTTAAATATTAAAATTTTTAAGTATAATATCACAATTATGGTGGACTTGACGTGAAGATGGTGCAAGTACTAACTCTTGATACGTCTGTACGTGTGGGTTCCTGGACCCCCTTTATACAATTATAAAGTTAGTGCTTGAACTGGAAAAAAAATGAAAGAGGGAGCAAGTCTACAATAAATTAGCATCTCCTAAAATTGTAATGTCTCATAAACCCATGGGGGCTTTGTTCCCTTCCCCCAACATCCATTACTACAAATTACATAATTTATTCAAGTATAAATTAATTTTTCTTATTATTTGAAAAAATATTAACATCGATAATTACATTTTACAACATTGAAATTGTATATAAAAAGATGTATATACTTCAAATTATATATAAAAAGGTGGACATACTTCGCATAACTGTTATCCTCCGCTCCTCGGGTCAGATACTTTTAGTGGGTGCGTAGAATTTCAAAGAATTTTAAAGAAACGATAATTCATTTCTTCAATAAAATGATTCTGAACGAGGGAAGTTAATAATATAAAAAAAAAATGTTAGAAAAATGTCCAAAATTTTTTTTTCACATTTTCAAAATTTTCTTGCGCCAAAATCTTTCTTATAAATGATTTTCTATCTATGTTAAAATTTTCATATAGTTCGGATTAAAAAATGATGGTTTCAGAGTCGTTTTTGTCAAATTTTGGGTAGTTTTTTCCAAAAAAAAAAATTTAAGAATTGAGAAATTCAAAAAATGATCTCTCTAAAATACAATCTAGAGGCAAATTCGGTTTCAAAACGTTATTGATCGAAACTTTTGGACAAGTATTTCTATACGAAAAGTTGTACATAGAAAAAATAAAAAATAAACATCAATGTAAAAACACTAGCTTCTTCACTTCGTTCAGAATCTCAGAATCTAAAAATAAAATCAAATTTATGAAAAAATCCAGGTTATATTTTTAGTGTTGTAATATTTAAAGAGTTGTGAGAACAAAAAATCAAGAAATGTCCTCATCAACTGAGACTACTAAGAGAACTAATTTTAGAATTTGATAGTTTTTAATTTTTTAGGTTCTGAACGGAATGAAAAAGCTTATGATTTACAATAATATTTATTTTTAGAATGATGTTTTTACAATGATGTTTATTTATTATTATTTTTTTTTTCTTTCTGGAAACACTTTTTCGTATAGAAATACTTGTTCAAAAGTTTCGATCAGTAGCTCTATAGAACCGGAATCATACCCAAATGGCACTTTAGAGGATCGTTTTTCCAATTTCTTAATACTTTTTCCAAAAACAAGGAATAATTGACGAAAAACGGCAAAATACGCAATTACCGAAATTTCCGTAAAATTGAAAATTACTTTTTGACATAACTTCTAAAATATTGCAGCTAGGGACTTGAAATTTTCGCCAACCACTAAAAAAAGTTACGAGAACATTTCATTAAAATTTCAAAAAGATTTGATCTATTTTGAGTTGAGTGTAACATTTTGAAAATTTTTCATTTTTTGTTAGTTTTTATGTAATAGAATTTTTGATTTTTATTATTAAGACTTGGAAGTTTAATATAATCTCACTGACATATATGTCTAATTGATCTGAAAAAATTACAAAAATCGTGAGTCAACTTTTTTTTTTATTCCCGTTTGAATTTAGAATTTCGACGAAATTCGTTAGTTTTACCTAAAATTACGCTCTTTAACGTGCGAAGAACACCCCGACGAGCGAATTACACACTTTTTTTTTTATGTGTACACGTTTCGTACCAAATGCTTGTCCAAAAGTTTCGATTAGGAACTTTTTAAAACCAGATTTTCCTCCATATGGTACTTTAAACAGATCGTTTTTCGAAAATCTCAATTTTTTTCCAAAATTAGGGAAAAACTATCCAAAAATTTACAAAAAAAGACCCGGAGGAAATGTTCTTTTTTTTAATTCAAATTTTATGAAAACTTAAACATAGATAGACAATAGTGTAAGGAAATATTTTCGCACAAGAAAATGTTGAAAATGTTGGACATTTTTTTTTATTTTTAGTAAATTTGTCTTTTTTTTCTTTTCTATGTTTATTGGATAATGAAAGGTAAAGTATAGATAAGAAAGCCGGACATACTTCACACCATTGGATTTTTTCGCTCCTCGAGTCAGATATTCATGGTGGGTATGATAGAGATGTGGTTATGTTCGTTTATGATACAAGATAGGTTCAATGGGGGGCGATCCTTCCTGTTTTTTTTTTAAATTCTAGCCCCCTTCTCCCAACTGATAACTCAAATTTACGATTATGTTTCCTATGCTTATATTTCTTCCGTCAATCTTAATATTAATCTAATTTAATTAAATTTTTGAGATTTAATCAACTTTTGTTTATCTCTGAATTCACATTTACTGTTATCAATCCTCTCCTAAGTCTTCAATCTTTTTTCCATTTCGTTATTCCGTAATAAACCATCCAACTATTTTTTCCGGTGTTGTGATTTCATAGAGAAATTGAGTACTGATATTTTTTTTCATGAAGTATACATATTGTATAAGTTTTACCCCCAAATAGCTTTTTTCGAAAAATAGTATTATCTTTTGTTTTATTAAATTATTAATATAAAAAAATTGTGTAGTTATAAATATAACTTTCTCCATTTTAGATATCTGTGTTTAAGATATCATGTAAGTTTCGTGAATACCATATTTTATCTTAATATACATCCGTCATACCTGCTAAACTACTTATACATATTTATAAAAACGTGTGCTAATTAATCAGGTTTAACATTGGTCATTGGTACTTAAGTGCATTGTCTACATAAAACAAAATAAGAAAAAATATTAATGTTTTATAATTAATCTCTTATTATTACTGTTTAATGTGGACACAGATTGAGATTCTTCTTCATTTTCTTCGTCCACTGTATCTGAAGTCGTTTCGTCGCATTGCCAGTAGCAAAATATCTGACCGTCAATGCAAATACACGCTTTACAATGGTCAGTAAACAGTATCTGTGAAAACGAAAATAAAATCATGATAATTTATTCGTTGAATATAACATTATGTTATAAATATCAAGACATGTGCTCTTAAACATATGATCTTGCGAAATTCGGAGAGGGCATATTCGCATAATATATGTCTCGCATCATTTTTCTTAATATACATACTTTTTGTGACTTAAAAATAAAAGAAGATTCTTAATTAGTACTTAAGAATAGATATAACGGTATGTTAATATATTTATTAATTTATTCGTATAACATTACAATGATCGATAGTACCAAATATTTCCTAATTAGATAACAGATTAAATTTCAGTTAGGTTGCTATATTTGACATAAATAAACATTTTATGATTTAAACAAATATTACATTAAATATCACTTAGAATTGAATTAAATTAGATCAACTATCGACGTCTATAGAGAGCCCAACCAGGCCACTAACCCAGGGGTTACTTTGGTGAAATCCTCCAAATCATAGTCGTATCTCCTTAAATGGAAGTCCAGAATTAAGTGTTGCATCGACTATACTTCTGTATCGCAATCGCACTCCGGGTTCTCTCTGGTTTAGGTTAGGTCTCTTCTTCCTTTTCTGGTACATACTCCGTTAAGTTCGACCGAGTGGCGGTTATAAGGGGAGGGGGCAATTAGTGAATCATTCTTCCCTTGTGATTTAATTTTAGATATTTTAATACTTTTACAAGTTTTATAATGATGTTTATTTATTTTTATGGAAACAATTATTCGTATCCAATTCCAAATACTTGTCCAAAAATGTGGTACAGTAACTTTTTAATTAAAAAATTGGACTCCAGTGGTACTTAAAATAAGCAATTTTTCAAAATTTTTAATACTTTTTCAAAAAGCAAGAAAAAATTGTGAAAAATGTATTAAAACCGGTAAAATATACCGTTAACGAGATTTTCTTAAAATTTCGCCTTAAATATAAAACAAATATAACTAAAAACTTAAAATGTCCACCCAATGTTTCAATTTATTGATAGTGTAGTATTGACAAGATAAAATTTCCAAAAATATTTAATTACTTTTGGGATAAATAAAGAATTTTAACTTTATAATAGATGAATTACGTATAAAATGTAATATATATGTATATTAGTGTATATGTAACAACGTTTTAAATATTCTAAATATAAAACTGACATTTATTGTTTATAATTATCTGAAACTCCACTCGAAATCATTTTATTGAAGAAATTATTTATGGGCTCCTTAAAATTCAACATACTCATTAAGATTCTCCCATCGTAGGAGTGAAGAATGGGAAGTATGTCTCGATTTCTATAAATTTAATATGTATATTGTATATCAAAGATAAAATAAAACTAAATGCATGTCCGTTTCGAACAAAAAATTATGGGGAGGGGGGTGAAGTTTATTAATTTGCCAACTATTAAACAAATAATCATATATATTTTTAACGTAATAATAAAACAGAATAGTGATTTTTTTTTTTTTTGGAAACACATTTTTAAATTAATTTACACCTGTCTTTTGTGATACCAATGACAATACAGCAAGCAACTTCAATTATTCACAGTGGTATAGTCAATGAAGCTATGGGGTTGAGGTTCCCCCATCGGTAATATTTTAGTATACTTTACTTTCTTATATTTTAATTTTACTTTATCTAATAATTAAAGAAAAAAAAACAATGAGAAAAAAAATGTTATTTTTTCACAGTTTCAAAATTTTCTTACACAAAAATGTTTCTTATGTTATTGTCTATCTATGCTTAAATTTGCATAGAGTTTGGATAAAAGAATGATACTAAGAATGATAAAATATTGTGTATAGCATAATTGAGTAATTAGCTTTAACAAAAAAAAATTAGAAACATATGTTTTATTTGTCATTGATTGTATTCATCATTTGTCATTAAACTTGTAATATATTATGAAAATTAAATACAGTACCTTTTGACTGTGGTTGTAAAATACTCCTGAAACTTTACATCGTTTTGTTCCAAGTGAATTGGAGAACACTGCGTCGTTTAAGTTTCTTGAATTATATGGCGCTGAAAAATATATTTAAAATGCATTGAAAAAAATATACTAATTAAAAGCAACATATCATGAATAAATTTGACTCTGTACAATATAGCGAACGATAAGAATGATTTATTCATATAATGTTCACATTTTACTACAAACGCTATTTGTTTGTCAATTAAATAGTAAATTTATTTTGGAGGATCATAAGTCATTAGCGACTATTACACTAGTTGAGATGTCAATTGTTGCGAATAAATCTTTTCAGGAGGGAAAGGAGAGATGAGTGTGGAAAAATTATAAAAATAACGTCGATAATAATAATATTGTAATTTATGCTCTGAGAAAAGTGTTGAAATCTGTAGATTTCTCTGTGATACGTACTTATTTCATGTATTTATATACCCCTATTTTAGGGTGGAAAAAATGATTCAGACGTATTTATGGCCCTTTTTTTGATAAGAAACTGTATCCAATAGTATACTTACATCTTTAAAATAGCTATTTTTAAAATTTTTTTGTAGTTTATTTTAGCGCAAGCTCAGGGAAATCCACCAGTATGAGATATTCGAACAGTGATCAAGAATTTTTTTATTAATTATTCTTTTGATTAAAAGTCTCACGAGCAGTATTGGGATTTATCTAGATAAATATTTAATTATCTTTTATCTTATCTAGATAAATGATAGTGAATCATCTAAAAAATTAACTTAGATGAAAAATAATAAATGTTGCTTTAAAATCATTTTTTAATAATATGTTAAAAATAATATAATATGATTTTTGTTCATTCCTCCAATAATAATACAAATGTAACTTAAAAAAATAAATATATTAAATTATATTTTTTTATGTATTATTTGATATGTATTGGAATTTCAATAATATAGTACTATTATCATTAAAAATTTGCTATCTGGGACTACAATTTACACCCTTTAAATACAGCTAAAATTATATCTACAAATAGGTAAATAATTTGTTAATATTAATAAACATTAAATAATGCTGAAAAGACACACGAGGAATACGTTTTTACTATAATTTAACTTAATTATTACACTACTTTATAACTATTATTTTGTCCAGGATAAAGATATTTATAGACTATTAATAGCGGGGAAGAAACATAAATTGTTAATACTATAAGTATCTTAAGGTTATGTGTTATCCAGAAGGTTATTGTTTTTGCGAATCATCTTGAGACCCGTATGAATTTTATATGCATTAAAAAAAGATACGGTAAATATTTTTGGAGTGAAAATGGGAAAACCTACTTTTATGGATTGAGCTAAGTACATTATTATGCTAACTAAACCTTTCCCACATTGTATTTTATTTTATCCGATCGATAAACTTTTAGAACTTCCTCAGTATTAGATTCTGAACAACGAACAAGTCAGATATATTTACGAATTCTATACATTCGACGCATGAAATATTGTAGAAAGATGTAATTCAAAATTGTGCGTATTATGCGTGTATAACTTATTTCATATTATTTTAATAACTTACTTAAAAAATTATTTCAAATTTGTTTTTGTGTTCAGAATGTTTCGCTTAAAAAAAGTGTTCACTTCTGGATTTTGAGACACTTGATAGTTCGTACGAGATACATCTTCATGTACCACGACACAACATATATTTTCATGAACAATAGATACATTTTTTATGATATGTCATAAAGATTTAAGAGTATTTTCCGTTCTACGCCAGCATTTTATCTGCAGGTTACCCACCCGACGGTGGTTTTCGCATAAAAAAAAAAAAAAAAAAACAGGGTTTTTAGATTTAAAATCTCTTGCGAAGCGAGAAATGGGAATTTGTGAAATGAGTAAAGCGCACGTGCAACAAAATTCCAAATCGACGGAAAAAGATCCAAATTGAATACTTTTTAATAAATGACGTACTCACACTGTAAATAAATTTAATTTATGACTACTCGCCATTCGCCATCATGAGTTTATAGAACTTATTTACAGTTACCGGGTTTGGTTATCACCAAAATTTAATATTACCAAAATTTAATTAAAAATTAGAACTTGACTTTAGTTTTTAAACATCTCCTTTTTATTTTTTACGACCTTATATAAATAAAATATATTGAACAGAATTTTGTGAATAAAAAGCTCATTACAATAAATCACGAACATGATAAATATTAAATACAGAATTATTGAAATATAAAATTATTAGGGAATTTGAGTAGTTATAATAATATTGTAAATTTTTTATAACGTTATACTCATTATCGCGTTCAGGTGGTGAGCATAAGCATAATTGGAAAAAGGGCCTGGGGGACTAAGCATCACCAACTCCATTCAAAGCACACCAGATTTTTAAAAATAGCATTACATTCAAGTCTTAGGGAGTTAAATTAAATACACACACACACACACACACATATATATATAAGGCACTGAAAGTCCTTGAATTTATCCTGCGTGTCTCTCATAACTTCAAGATACTTATGCCCCTAAAATCCTTTTATTGGAGTATGGAATTGTTCTTTGGGATCCCTCGACTTCAAATGCGAGCAGTGCTATGATTGAGCGCGTTCTGCAGCGCTGAATGCATTGCTGCATTCCGCCTTAATATTCCCCACCCTCCTCATGATTACTCACCAGTTCTTCACGCTCTTAATCTTTCAACCCTTTCTGACCGCAGACATTTTGCCAACATTTCCTTCATTCATAACCTCCTTTCCATTTTTAACATTATACTGTTAAGTATGAGCTTAACAGTAAAACGTGGTTTATAATTCATAATTAATGATGTTACATCTAATAAATAATTTTAACTTAAATATTTATTCAGAAAAAAATAAATATTTAAACTAACTAGCTCCCAACTATTTTTGTATGAGATTTATTTTCTGTTTTATATTCAGTTAGATCAATAAGCTCCAAATATTTAATATGTTTATTTAAAATAATTAATAATTACTTTTTATGTTTAAAAAAATAGTTTACAGATTACAATGAGTTGTTTAGTGATCAGTAATTAGGTAAAGAGACTAAGATCTACCCGATTTGGTCCATAAATTGTTTTCATAAATTTTTTGTTCTTTGTTACGTATGTCTCCTGAGCTTTTTCCCTTAAATCCACCACTGGGTTTATGCACATATTATTTGTCCGATTTTTACTCTGAATTAGGCCTTAAATTTTACAAATTGGATCTGTGGTTAGGTGTACGAGTTATGTAAATAAATTATCTCTTTGCAGTAATAATCGTGTAGGGTAATAAAGGAGTGTAGAGTGAAATTATAATCAAAATCTAAATGATTATCACGCTACTAAAGCAAGAACAATGTATGACGTACCTATTCATAAATTAAAAAAAGGGTATAGTACGTCCTTTTTGGTTTAGTTTTCATTGTAAAATATATGATGGCTGGAATGATTATGATAATTTCGGTGTTTTCAATGTGAATTAAGTTTTCAAGAGTGCAGCTGGGCATTATTGTATTTTAAGGTCTAAAATAATAGTGGGGTTGAGAGAAAGTTGCCTATGTTAGACCTCCGCTTTATTGCATTTCGCAATATTGTTAAAAGGAACAATTAAAATGTAAGTTAATAAACACAAGTGGACGATTGTAAACTGTACCCAGGGTAAAAACAGGTAAAAACAAAATCACACTTGTAAACTGCGCCTGAGTTTTTATCATCAAGTTTAAAAAGGATGCATGTTAACTGCGCTCGAAATTTTATCAAGGATGAAAACTTAATGTGTAAACTGCGCCTTGTTTGTTATTATCGTCATGCACCAGATAATTATATCTTAGACCCATTCTATATTTTTAAAAAGTAAACCAAATTTTATGCTAATTAATTGATGTACGGTTAAATGAGAAATATAAGAAATACAATTTTATAAAATTTAAAAATAATCTGAAATTTATTACTCAGATCATCATCCTTATATTTTTATGTATAAAAAAAAAAATACAAAATAATCAGATGCAAAATATCTTGTTTTTTTGTAAGATTTTATTAATAAAACTGTAAATCTTCCATACTAAAATTAGTACAATTTTTTTCATTGGCATTATTAACAGCTGCATGAAAAATCTCAAAAATATTTATGTAAATTTTCTTGTATATGTTTAAAATTAGAACTTTGGCGAAATTAGTTATTTTGACGTAAATCAATGATTTTTTTTCAATTGAAACCAATAACATCTCAAATATAATTGAAAAAGTTTCTTTCTCCAAGAGATATACCATTTTCTGTTCAAATTTCACAGAGATTGAATTGAATAGCTATTTTTGATACGCGTTAGAATTATGGATTAAATGACAAATATTAGGAAAAATGTGTAGATTTAGTTTTATTTTTATTTAATAACATCTGAAATTGCCTAAAACAATAAATCGCAAATGTTATGAAATTATAACAAACAGGGCTTATTGTAAGGATTTTTCTCAACTACGCAAATATATTATACCTGACATGATCCCTAACAAAAGGCAAAGGTGGACAGGTTAATGAAAAAAGTAAACTTTAGTTAAGTAAATTAAATATACATAAAACATTAAGTTAGGTACGATTTTTTATTGGCAATAAATTAGCGAAAACATAATAATTTATTTCAATAGTCCCTTTCCTGGATTTTATCCAAAATTGCAGTAAGTACATAATATTTTAAGATCAGTTATGACACCTAAACTTGTATTATAATATTGTAAATTACAAGAATTGTACATCAGGAGATGGCGTCTCCCCAAAACTTTACTCTCAGCTATATAATTTTGTTAAATTTTCAAAAAACTATATATTTTTATCCAGTTACTTATGTTATGTTTGGAAATCTATTTTCATAATAGTTATTTTTTTTTTTTTTCCGGAAACGCTTTTTCTAATCGAGAACGGACTTGGATAAGTAGTAAGTGCGTTTAGTTTGTTTTCGGCTGAGAATTTTGTTGGTGTAGTGAATTAAAAAGATAATTTTTCGAAATTCTTAATATTTTTTTAATAACTAGGAAAAACTACAGATAATTTGAGTAAAAATGATAAAATAATCCAAAAAATAGATTTTCACGAACTCAATTTTAGTTGTTTAGTCTCCAAAAATAACATTAACCACGAACTAGAAAGTGTCATCCTTTATAACAAATAAAGTAGTATGCACTGGAGTTGA
Source organism: Stegophylla sp. TES_Ste_2020 (assembly GCA_025469315.1). Taxonomy (NCBI): domain Eukaryota; kingdom Metazoa; phylum Arthropoda; class Insecta; order Hemiptera; family Aphididae; genus Stegophylla; species Stegophylla sp. TES_Ste_2020. Next base: position 345 of record JAIPRM010005683.1, on the reverse strand, counting down.
TAATAATCAAAACAATTTTGACCACTATTTGAATAAACATAGAATTTAAAATGTTTCATTTGTTTTCTTCTAACAGAATTTTGTGTTCTTTATAATATTATGGATTTAAAATGTTCTAAGATCTAATATACTTATGTTTTATTTTAATTATTTTATTTTATTTTTCTTTCTTGGTTAATAATCTTCAACAATATTAAGGATTAAATGACACAACGTTTTTATAACATATATTTTACTAACCGTATCATTCATATAGGTACCTATTTCAAAAATAATAAATCTTGATTTTATCATAAATGTAGTCAAATGATAGAATTTAATTCGGTATTGACTAAAATTACAAAA
>JAIPRM010005682.1:0-20084 GCA_025469315.1 Stegophylla sp. TES_Ste_2020 | reverse complement strand
AATAATAACTAACAAAAATTATTTTTTCTACATAAAGACTTATAATTATTATTTAATAATATTTTTTTGGTCGAAAAGTGAATCGGCCGAAATGGGAAGCGTACGTTTTTGGTCGAAAAGGGAATCGACCTTTTTCAAAATTTGGTCGAAAAGTGAATCGGCCGAAAAGGGAAGGGTACGTTTTTGGTCGAAAAGTGTCTCACCCGAATGTATTGGTTTTACAAAGCTATGCATTTTTATTTATTTATTTTTTCTGTGTGCAAAGATACTTTTTAGGGAAGAAATGTTGGTTTAATAGTTTCGGACAATAATTGTTTACATCGGAAATTTATCTGATCGGTGCATTAGGGATTCTCAATATTTTTTCTAAGAGTATGGAAAAACTACCCAAAATTATCAAAACAGTAAAATACAACATAATCGGAATTTTTAAAATTCGATTATATTTTTAGTCACAACATCAAAATTAATGGAGCTAGGAAGTTGAAACTTTTACTAATTACTAAAAATAGTTATATGTATACTTCATACAAATTTCACAAACATTGGCATTATTTTGATTTTTGAGCTTATGTATAGAACATTGAAAATACTGAAAATATCTCGGATTTGATAAGTTTTTATTTCATAAGTTCTAAACACTTGGTACTATAAAACTTACAAATTTAATACTGTTACACTCATAACTCATAAGTATTACTAAGAGTACTGAAAAAATTTAAAAAATTTTAAATTTACTTATTTATTTTATAACTGTTTAAAATTAGAATTTGTATGAATCTGGTCATTTTTATGTAAAATAAAGATTTTTTTTTTTAAATTAAAATCTCATAAAAGTGTTATGCTCCATTCAGTAGAGTGTTTTTGTCATCAAAATATTCCTCACATGTTTTTCTACACAGCAAATAATTTTCTAGAAGGTTGACTCAATAAATAATTTTTTACAAGCGTATGAAGTTAGAATTATGGTTCAAGTAAACCATAATTCAAAATAATAGCAGATTTCTTTCATTATTATTACGTTATAGTATTATAATATATAATAAATTATATATTATATATATATTACATATAATATATATTATATGTAATTATGCAATATTTTAATAATTATAAAACTATTATCAGTAGGGCCCCCACCTCAAATGTTGAGCCCTTATACTAAATTTTTATCCGAACCCTTCACAAAATTTCCTATAATGCAATTTAAAATGGAAATTACCATAAATTATTCAAAATCAGATTCATAAGCATTTTGATATTAATAATGATTTTTTTTTTTTATTACATTGTTCTCCAAGTAAAAAAATTTAAAAAAATTCAGCCATACTTTACCCCATCGGTATTCTTCACTCCTCGGGTGGAGCAGTCTTGGTGGGTATGTTGAATTTTAAAGAAACGATAAATCATTTAGGAAGAAAAATATTCAATTATTAATTATTTAGATTAAATATTGTTGATAATGTGTAAAAATTTCAAGTTTCTAATCCTATTAGTTTCGGAGTTATAGTGAAATTAATAAAATCGATTTTATAAAATTCTCGTTTAGGCATATTTTGCTGATTTCACACATTTTTTTGACAGGTTTTCCTTGTTTTTAGAAAAAGTATTGAGGAATATTAAAAATGTACTAACTTGATACAATTTCCGATCAAAAAAATTGCTGTTTGAAACTTTTTAACATGTATTTCTATTTGAAAACATATATCATGAAAAATGAATATAAAGGTAATAAATATTACTGTAAAAACATTAGCTTCTTCACTCCACTCATAATCTAAAACAAGACAAAATTGGTATTTATGTAAATATTATTTTTTTTTCAATTTTTATTTTACGGGTTATGAGCTTAGTGAATGTCATTTTATAAAAAATATTCCTATTAAAATTTCAAAAACTACAAATTAATTTCAATGGGCTCACGAGCTCTTAAAATAGCCGGGTCCCTGTACTTTAGGTTCAAAGACCCTCCCTTCCCCAATTGGGAGCCCTGATTATTAGTGATGAGCAAAAATAATTAAAAAATTATCTAGATAAGAATAAAGAAAATTTATTATGTTTTTATCTAAATGGAGATAATTTTTTAAAAACATGCTAAGATAAAAAGATGATAACATTTTATCTAGATAAATAAGAAGATATTTTTTTTTTATTATACTGATTTATAGATTAAGAATTTAAGACCAGCAGCATTGTATAAAATAAGAACATTTATGAATATAGAAAAAATTATTTGCAGAATTATACACTGAACAATAAAATGTAACGTAACCCAATATTTATTTATATGAGATAATGCATTAAATATACATTTTTTAACTCACTTATATTAGATAAACTATACCAAATTATTTATTTTGATAAATTTATCTTGTTGTGCTCAACACTGACTATTATGTTATATTAACTGAAGCTCCGCTCAGAATTGTAGTATTAAAGAAATAAATACTGTTTCTTTGAAGTTCATCACACTTATGAAGAATATTCCACTTGAGAGACGAAAAATACCCATGATACGAAGAATGTTTGGCTTTTTTACTTTTTGGCTATCAAACGACAATTTCTAAAATTATTCCGAAACTGCCAACTGGTATGATGTAGTGAAAATAAAATTGCATACTATATTAATGTGTTTGAACGATTTTTCAGGTATCTAATCAAATATGCACTAGGAAAATATTTTTTTAAAAATATTGAGAATACCTTTTTACCGTTTAATCGAATGAGACTTCATAAATAACATTTTTAAACTATATTTGCATTTTTAGTGTTTTCGAGAAAAAATATTTAGTTTCGAAGACTTGGTAATTTGAAATATTTATTTTCAGCGTTTAGGCCGTATGTCTGTATGAACCCCTTGGTTACTTCTATAACTACGACGTGCACTCCGGCGTAATATCAGCAGTCAAACTATAGTCAAACACGTGTAAATCAATAGAGCCTAAAACTTTTTCGTCATTCACAAAAAAAAAAAAACCAAACCGGAATATCATAAAAAAAAAAAAAAATTATCAAATGGCTTATACGTAATATTACGTGTGTACGAGTATAACATGCGTTGGTTTTCTCTTTCATTTTTTAGAGTATAGGTAACGCGTTTTTTGACTTTACGAATGATCGTATGTATAGCTGCGAATAAAAATATGTACCGGGTGATGTCACGCTAACGCAAAATGTAATGTAGTAATAATAATATACGAAGAGAGAAAGTTTGGAAACTAGGGCCGCGAAGCTTATGGAATACAATTTTTCGTGGGGTTTAGACCCTGGGGTAGGGGCAGGGGTGGCTAAAATTACTAATAAAATTGATCATCACTTGGGCTGGGATTCTGATGTACTTTGCATTTTTTCCAAAGGTTGCTGTGTGATGTTTGTATAGTCATAAATCCAATACATATACCTTTGAATGTAAATATGAAAATTTGTTTTCCATTTTTTGACAATTTTCGGTTTTTTGTTAACTTTTAAAACTTTAAGCCATTTTAAAGTTTTGGGAGCATTTTGGAATTCTTGAATACCTAATATGAGTTTGAAACTGTTTTTCAAGATTTTATACACTAACATGATCTTTATATTAATTAGGTACTCGTATTCTCTATACTTGTATTCGTATTAGATTATTGGACAGTAGTTGAAATATTGATGAGTTGATGAGATCTAATTACCTTTAAAAGTTTTTTTTTAAATTTATATTAAAATACAATTAAAACGTAAAGTTAAGTAATGCAATAAAAGAAAATTAAAATAAAGTAAAGTAAAGCAAAAATAAGTAAATTATAAACAAGGAAGCTGGATATACTTTGCACCATGGGTATTCATCGCTTCTCGGGTCAGATACTCTTGGTGGGTTTACTGAAAATGACGACTATTATTGTTCTTTATACTATTAATACTATGCTCAGAATCATATTATTGAAGAAATGATTTATCGTTTCTTTAAAATTCTACACACCCACCAAGAGTATTTGACCCAAAGAGCGAGGAATATCCGTGGTGCGAAGTGTGTCTGAATTTTTTATTTTTAAAGCTTTAATTAATTAATTTAAATAGTGTTTTTGATATTTTTCAAATCATTTTCGCATTTTTTTAAGGGTATATTTTGAAATTATTTAGCTTAGGCGTTCAAATCCTAGTCTTACTCATCATTTACCTGCTGATGCACACACGTGAACGCGAGTGAATAACAAGATTTCTAATACGATTTCTTGTGCCGGTTTTAAGTAATTGAAAAGCACAAATTATATTTCGTCCCCGCAATACCGCGGGTCGTCGTTACTACTGCAAAGAAACGTGTATTATATAGTTACGTTACGCGGTGTGACGTGTGCAGTTTTTATGTAAAAAGTTTTTCGAGATTAAAAATGTTGTTTTTCTTTTTCATGTTCATGTTTTCTTCTCCTTCGGGATTATTCTTGCGTCGCACGTTTCGCACGTTATTGCGATTCGGTTCTCTCTTCTTTTTTTTTTTTATTGTATTTTCAGTTCAAATTCGTACCGCCGCGCGAGACTCGGGGAAAAACAATATACCACGCGCACCGAGTCAAAACTCTTTTTGTTGTCGTTATTTTAATCACACGGTTTTTATATTATTATTGCTTCGTTCGAGGAATGCCGCCGAGGGTACAACACAGCGACAATGAAAGCGCGAATTCTCTCGTAACGACGCTAATAATTTCGATTAACTTCGGTGGCAATAATATTATAATCACGTGACAATACACGCGTTCTACATTACGTGAAGATGACGTTACGTGAATTTGTCCATATGTAGACGCAGTGTCGTAACTATAAAACCCGTTGGCTCTAATTTCACACTAGATTAGGGTAAATAATAGCAATTAAACGCGCGCGCACACTTTTGTGCTGTGAGTGCATTTTAAAGATAAATTACTATTGATTTATTTTATGTTGAAATAACATATTATTATACTATTATTATTCTATTTTAAATTTATTGATAGTTAAATACAAATACTCGTATTATGCAAACAAAATATGCAACGGAAAATAAAATTATTTCTTTTATAATTCTTAAAAACTAACCAAAAAAAAGAATGCCTATTCTAAAAGCCTGAAAGAAACCCACCGACGCTTCGGCTATTGATTCCACCTGATGTTTGTATATCTTGATTTGTTGCATAAATTAATGATTTACACATCATTTTGTTATAAAAGTATTATATATATATATATATATATATATTCGAAATACAAAAAGAATAAAAAAAAGAAATAAATAAATAGAAGAAATGGAAATTAAAATGCTGAAAATGTGAAAAAAAAATCTTGCTCTGATCTAAACGAAAACGGTGAGCAGATGCCCACCAGAATCTTGTCTCTCCTCTCCTAAAGGACACTATTAAATTTGCGATTATTACGTATTTAAGAAAGTAGTAACAGTCTTCAAAAACTTGAATTTTAATTATGTGGCCAAAAACAATCAAATCCTAAAATATAAAATTTGGTTTATTTCTTGTGCTTCATTTTGATAGAAAGATATGTGTTAAACGGCATTCACTGTTTAAAAACTTAAAGTAACAGCTGATAAAAACGGTTTTATAGGTACTCGATCGCAGATAAAAAAACGAACCCAGTGGCCGTAAAACTCGTAAACAAGTTCTCGAAAACAATAAGAAATTTCGCGACTATTGGCTATTTCAAACTTTATTCGCCATCGAGCGCCATTGCCATTGGTTAATTTTTACGGTTTTCCTCAGCTTCCAAAATTATCACAGTCTCGTAAAGAGGGTGACGTGTAAATAACGTGTTCTAAAATGAAATACCACGATTAAACGGGCAGTGCAGTTTGAGCAGTGACAAAAAAAAAAAAAAGAGTCAGATTTCCATTAGGGGCGGCGAAAAGGTGAATTTTCCGCGTGACACTTTAGAGTGTAGCTCTATATACGCCACTGCAACACTGTACACTACTTTGTAATATAATACTGTGTGTACAGCGTGCCGCGTGAAGTCGCTACACGAGTCACCTCGCACAAAAACACTATGCGCGACGTTGACGCGTATTATTTCGTCAGCGAAAAGTGAAAATAAATTCGACCGTGTCTCTCTATAATATTATACACGCGGTCGCGGCCATTGCAAACGTCAGCGTCACATTATGTACGCGATACACCTGACGCGGTTAGGTTAAGTATTTATCTTTTCTCGGCACCTGCAGTCGCAGCGATTCGACGCTAATCTCTAGCAGACCGTCTACGCCAGCCATACTCAACCTTTGTTTTACTTGGGCCACATCCGTACTTATATTCTGTTACGCAGGCCACAAGTTGAATGAAAGGTGTAAGATGAAGAGAGGGGGTGAATTAAGGAATAATAACAATTAGAAATACATTAATCATAATGAACAAAATTAATTACACTTTACAATTAGTACATATAATACAATTTTTAATTAGTGAAATTTTTGTTTTTAAGACATTATTTTACTATTTAAGTAAAATCATGTTTTCAATTACTACACGACCCTACTCTCAATATGTCACCAAGGTGAGAATTTTAGTAGTAATCCGATTTCTATACAATTTTTTTACATATTTCATTTTTGAATATGAGAAAAATATTCGCAAATACATGTTTTCAGATTTGTTAAGTATTTAAATTTAAAATAACACTTGAGATTAAATTTTTCTTGTAATAGCGTGCATTACTTAGCTAGTTATCTCAAATTAAATCAAAATATTTTTCTTATAATATTTTATGAAATTTTGTTCTATTTATGCCGAGTTAAAGAATAATGTTTTGGGCCACACAGAAAGGCTTGGTGGGGCACATGTGGCCCGCGGGACGTAGGTTGAGTATGGCTGGTCTACGCCAATGGGTCTTCAACTTTTTTGGGCAGAGGGCCATTATTTTCTTACGGTTTTCTTTTTTGATAGCTATGCCTAATTGTTTCTATAGTATATTATAGTGAAATTCATGTACGTTTAGCTAGCCCTCTCTCCTCTCCCCCATGGAAAATCAATAAACAAACTGTACAGATATTTAGCACTGAATTTACACGAAAATTGCTGTCCCATACATTTTGTTTTTTGTGGGTCTACCTTCGTTTTTACAGGGTGTTAGGGCGACTCCGCGTCGTATACGTATCTCCCAATTTTTTCGATAGCGATAGTCATTCTAATTTTATCAACATAGGAAAACTATTTAATAAACTTAAAATGTGATCGCGGGCCGCAAATTAAAACAAGGTGGGCCGAGGGTTGAACACCCCCGGTCTACGCGAATAACCGTATATAAATACAAATACGTTATGAACACGACGACGGTCGACAATACCGCGGAAAAAAAATTTCCAAGTATACAGACCGTTCCGTGTGACGGGCGGGACTCGTTTCGACCAAATTTTGTTATTATAAGTTATTCCCGTTTCGCCCAAACTAATTTAAACCAATTTAAAATTAAGTGAGCAGTAATGGTTCAATCAAATCAATATTTTAATATCATTTAACGAACGCCAAGAAAAATGTCATCTATTTTATCGCATGAACTACTAAACACTGCACCAACAAGGTAGCGTAATACGTCTTATTATAAAATCTTATCTAGTATGATACCCAACTACCCTATACTTTGCAAGACTAGTATTATATCTTTATAGATAATAATCTACAAAGAGGGATACATTTTCGAAATTCTCAATAGTTTTCCCAAAATTTGGGGAAAACTATGCAATATTTAATAACTTTTAAACTTTTTTTTAATCCAAATATTATAAAAATTGAAATACAATAATATGATGATTATTTTTGTGGATTTTTGCTTATTATGTTATCAGTTTTTTCTTATCCATAGTTTTTTTGCCTGTTCACAGGTTTTTAAGGTTAATATTATAAATTATATGTTGTATTTTTTTCTATCATAAAACTTACAATTATTATTGCGCATTGATTGAAGCTCCACTTTGAACTGTTTTATTGACAAAACGTTTCATTATTTCTTTAAAATTTAACACACCCACGAGGAATATCCTACATAAGGAACAAAAAATACTCATGGTGTAAATTAAACAGTTTTTTTTTTTTTTATCGCTAAATGTGATAAAACATTCAACAAAAAAATTTGAATACATATTTATGGTCCGATCAATAGGTCAGTGGACGGCAACGAATGTCGAATGATGATAATGATTAATGTTCGTGCAAACATTTCGGTTTATGAGCTGTAACTTAAGACTTTTTTCGAAAGAGATCACGTTCAGTGTGATTTGCATATTATTATTATTATTATCATACACGTATATTGTTATAGGTGGAATGTCGAATATATTACGCGCATATGTGGTGGTAATATAAAATAATTCGGGTACGCCCGGGCACATTATGTTCGAACGTTGTGCGACGTCGCAGCCGATGTGAGATGATATTATTAATAAAAGTATTATTATTATTATTATTATGATCGTTGCTGAAAAGTCACTTTATTTGAACGAAAAACTTTAAAATAACGCGCGGATGCACATTGTACTCGAGAGACAAAGTGCTTAAGAGCGAAAACACACGTTTCGAGTTCGTATTCGAGAACATATTTTAAGGGTTGAAAAATCGAACACAATGCCTTATCAATAAGCTACACGTGTACCTATTTTAAATTATAATAATATGAACAGCGTGTTGGAAATAAGAAACCGGGCGGCAGAAAAAGGGCGATCAAATTATTATATAAGTCGCCGTACTCGAATGACGATTGAATATGTCGGAACCGAATTCCGAAATTACTAATATAATATTTATATTATTGAGGGATTACCCTACGGGGAAAATGGATAATAGAACTTAAGTCCCACATTAAAATCGTTTTTTCGGTATTTAAGTTATTATTTTTTGATCAATAATATATAAGAGAAATATTAACAAAGTTCAGTGTAGTGGAGTAGTGGTTATTCATTTTGTTAGTATTTTGTTTATATTTATAGTTGTGTATAGCTACTATCCAAAGAGGAGTGAGTAAAAAAATAGGAAAAATTTATAAGTAAAGCCAATAATAATTGTAATGTTACTAAAGTAACTATACAATGCAATTATTCGAGAAGATATAGTATTCAAATATAGACGTTGAAGTGCAGCATAATTTCGAATATTGTTTTAGACTTAGGAATTTTACATTTATATAAACCATTGAATTATTCTTCAGCAGAGTAAAATTTTTCAACAAGAAATAAAAATTTGTAATGAGAATACCTGCCTTGTAAATTATATTCTGATACTTGAAACACTATAGTCGATAAAATATAAAAAAGCACCAATACACAGTAATAGATTTATGCAAGTTTTAATCTTAGATTCTGAGTGGAGCGAGTGGTTTTACAATGATTTTTATAATTTTTTCTGTAAACACTTTTTTGTGTAATAAAACTTTTCCAAAAGTTTTGCCCAACAACTTTATATTACAATTTAAGCAAGTATACAGGATGAGCCAATACGATCTGACAAATAAAATAAGTTTTATTTTATTAATAATTTACTTTTTTTTGAAAATTATTACTACAGCATTGCATTACTGTAATAACGTATTTTTTTCTTTATATATATATATATATATATATAAATATGTATGATTTTTAACAAATAATAGATTGTCAAAATGACCTTAAAAACAACACGATTCCGTACGATTTTCAGTGCAATGTTGCCATATTATTTACTAATTTGTGAAATTTTTAAAATATACCGTACACTTAGACATATACCAAAATTGTTATGGGTATCATCAATAAATCGCCACTTTGTTATATTTTTGGCGTTTTATTCGAACGTAAATATTGCGTTAGATTAAGTGCAATATTTCACTTCCTATTACCTAGTGACCAAGAGACGTACTATATGTATTGCGTACATCAAATTTATAAAATACAACATTATGAATAGTAAATATATACATATATATTATATATTATCGGGTCTAGGAATTTAATATTATATATATATATATTTAGTATGTATATTACAGTATTAAATGTTAGTGGAAAAAATGATAACAAAGTTTTCGTATATGATTCATGAAAATATGGCAACGTTGTGCCAAAATCTTAGGTAAAAAACGTGCAAAATTGTGAACTTTAAATTATGCACGTTCCGTATGCTGATATGGACCGTGCGGAATCGTGTTTTATCCTCGTTTAGAATCTAAAAATCCATCGTTTAATTTTTTTTGAAATTTTATAGATCATTTGCCGGATCGATAAAAATGTTTAAATTCCGATCAGGTGTACATTATTTGGATTAAAATTCTTAATGTTTTCACGCTTTTTTTTTTTTTCGACAATTATTATATACTCTCAAACAGTTAATATCGTCCAAGAGGATTTTCATTGTGTCACTGCTGTTCATACATTTTATACGTTACGGATATATTATAAAATATATATAATTGTCAATAATATATATATATATTTTTATGTTATTCGATACGAAACACATAAAATATGTGCGCGGAAAATGTGCTCGGGGAAAAATGCGTCTCGATCGTTTTCGCGCCCGCACAGAGTCCATAAATCATCTTCGGTCGGGTTTATAATATAAGCACGCGCGTACACTCTGACCAGACTTTCTCCTTAGACTCTCTCTCTCTCTCTCTCTCCTCTTTTTCTCTCACGCTTTCTCTATTTCTCCCTTCCTCACTCTCTCTCAAGCTCTCTCACCCTCTCTCTCTCTCCTTCACCACTCTCCGACGACACGTCCAAAAACGATTTCGGAAACAAATTTATAATGGACCCGTTGATGCCGTCGCCGCACATTACGAAATATTACCGATAACGACTTGTACTCTCCGCTCGCCGTCGCGGAGGCTCACCCGGCGTTATAATGTTGCCGACGACGGTGGCGTTGCATTATGATATTATACATTATACGCTTCCCTTTTATAAATCACAGTCGCCACCTCGCCACCACTACCACCACCATCACGATAATAACCTAACCGCCACCGCGTGCCGTGGTATAGACCGCGGTAGTGGTAATTGTTTGCACGTTTGCCGTGGTTTAATCGACGGTATAATGGGATTTCGTGCTTCCGCGTCTAACAAGATTCGCCGTGCCCGAGTGCCAGCGCGTATTTCTCTATAGCGTACAATGACGATTTTCGGCCGCATCGTTTCAGACTTTTAATAATAATAATAATAATAATAATAACATTTATTGTTGTCGGTGCCAAACCGTTTTCAGTCCTTTTTGAAATCGTATTCGAGTCACAGTTTAGTGGATACCAGTGGCGTATTTGGAACTTCTTTTCGGGTGGCGAGGGGGAGGTGAATTCCATATACTTATCTGCAGAAAAGAGTTTAAGAAGTTGTTTTTGCTCATACATCTTGATTTTTTTTGTTTCGTTTATCATTCTTTTGTATGTTCTAAGCTTTTTTTTTGACAAATTGGAGAATACATTTGAGTTCATAGCGACAGTACTACTTCGCCGCTATTTTCCGTATTTGATAATTAAGGTAAAAATAAAATTGCGATAATCCAGTAACAGTTCAATTATTTAAACAATTTGTTTGAATATTGAATGGGATATTTTTAATTTTATTCAAACAAAAATGAATTATCACCAACAACTTATCATTTTAATCGAAATATAAATGTTGTAATTAATTGAATAAAGATCAATAAAAAAATAGAAAAATAAGGAGTTGAGCACTTGAACAATTTTAAATATTTTTGATATATTGAATGGCAAGGTAAACTATTATCATAAAAAAATAAGAACTATCATTATAATGTGCAAAATAGTTTAAAAGTGATTAAAATTTAATAAGAGAAAATTATGTACTTATATCTTAAATGATTAAAATGTACATTGTACTTACAAGCAAGTTATGAGAAATTCATAAATTAAATTGTACCCAAATTTGGTCACATAATAAGTAGGAAGTCTGATCATGGATAAAATATTGAGTTAAAAGTTATACAATACTAATATTGCCAGATCATATTGAACTAAATCATTGATCATACAAAAATACTTTGGGAGGGGGGTGACTGCTCCCATCGCCTCTCCTCAAATACGCCACTGGTGGATACATATCATGTTATTCACTCACCTTATACCAGAGTATGTTTATCGGATTGATAATTTAAAATTGTATAATAAAAAAATTTTGCGAATAATTTATTGATGATTTGTGCAAATTTTAAGTCACTATCACTAATGTTTTCGGAGTTACTACAATAAATAACAAATTTTCCAAAATTCGCACCATTTCAAAGAGTTGAAACAGTATAAAATGTGTTTTCACGTTTATATCAGTTATTGAATTTGGTAACCATGGTAACAATAATAAGTCTAAAAGCAACTTGTATAAAAACAAAAAATAAAATTTTATTTGATTGTACTGGCTAATAATTTTCGAAATAATTAAATCGATTTTGACGGGATATAGAAAGACCGGTAAAGTACTTTGGTAGCCATGACAACACAGTGATCTAAATAAATATCGTTGAAGAGTTTATTCTAAGTGCACGGGGTAATCTTCGAAAACCAAATTTGACAGAATTCAACAATGATAACACGATGATCTAAATAAATAAAATCATAGAGTTTATTCTAGTTATACAGGCTGAACTGATTTTGATGAGCAACGAAATGCACGAAAACAGTTAATGCCATTATATATTTTATAGTATTATAGTGAACAGTGGAATACCTAATAATTTAATGTACAAACAAACAGCTTTATTCAAAGGATTATCTATTTTTTAACAACATCGTGTAGCTTTAAAATCAAGTATGTCCGATTGATTTTAAAATAAATAAGGTCCTTGGTACGATTTCATTAGGTACGAGTTTCGTATATGAAAACCGATGGAGCAATGATGTAGTTCAAAATTCGAGAACTTTTCACGTTTTAAATGGATTACTTTTTCTTATAAATTTGTAAAATATTATTTGTACTTGTACAGTGTACACCCTAACTATAAAAATGAAAAAAATTATATATCAGTTTAGGGTTAAAAAAAAAAAAAGAAAAGGGTCATAAAAATTCAAAATTCAAAATTCATTTCAAGCTAGTTAAGAGAGCTTACCATCGGTATCTCCTCATTATGTGCATAATAACAGTTATTGTTGTGATACTTAATTATTCACTATACGTACAAAAAAGGAATGTTGTAAAAAAAAGTGTATCGAAATCATAATATTATTATTATGCTACTCATGACGGTACAGTGATTGATACGAGTACTTTAGTTTTTAAAGACGGTAATTATAACTCGGCTTCTTTCCTCCCCCTTCCCGCCGCACACATACAATACTTCCCCGTAATATTTCGGGATAAAAAATATAAAAAGTTTTTTCAACACGTTCTATATGTATATATATATAGATATATATATAAAACGACAAATGCCACACAGCTTTTAACATTTTTTTTTTCTTTTTTTCTTTTCGCACGCAGAACGTTGGGAGAAATATTAAAATATATATAAATATAATATACCAGTGATTTTCAAGGTTCGTTTATGTCGCACAAAATAAAACGCATTTATTGCGTATTCGCCAGCGCCGGCTGGTATCAATCTCTTTAGACTTCGACCCGTCGAACGCGCACGCCGCCGTCCAAAGAATAAACGCGAACACGACGATAATGGGCTTTTAAAAATAAAAAATCGTCAAAAGTAAATTGTGCTGCTGCAGGCGATGATGGCGACGGCAACGGCGGCCGTAAATAAATAAATATTATACTTTTTTTCGGCCATTGCCCGCGTCGCGCGGTGCTTAAAAGGCGTCGGCGTGCGGTGTATTTTTGAGCAGTAATTGATAAGGCAATTTGTCTCGCTCCACCGCCGTCATCCGTGTGTGTGTGTGTGTGTGTGTGTGTGTGTGTGTGTGTTTTTGTGTTTTAGGAACTTTGTGGAATCATCCCTTCCTCCTCCCGCACTAAGAAACTGCATTTTTCGATAACATAATATGCGAATTATACGAAACGCAGAATTCGCCCGCTTAGAGAATTTTTAGAATATAATACTTTAATTCCATCGTACAACACACGATTAAAACAAAAATAGTGAAATACTAAAAAATATTAGTAAATATTAATATATAAAACGTATAATATAATATGTTTTAGAATTTATCACTTATTGGCAGGGTTGGGATTTCATAGCATTTGCATATTCCTTATGAGATGCTTAAAAAATAAAAAGAGTAAGCTAAAAATGTTTGTTATGATACAGAGATCTCAAATTAAAAATTTTATTTTGCTTTTTTTTTGCATATTTTGCTATATTTTAGTTTTTACTGCTTTTTTGGATTTTTTGAGACTTTTTTGCATTTTTACTTGTTTTTTTAATCAAAATCGGTCATATTTTATCTATAATATTTTACTTTTCACATCTTTTAAATTAGCTCGATTTACGTTCGCCGGACGTAAATACTTCCTAGATCCCAGTATAGTGTGTGAACTGCAATACGCTTTATGTCGGAAATGTGAGAGCTCTCAGTTATTTCAACAATATTATCGCAATAATAATATAATACACGCGGAACGATGAAACCGTGAACTGGCAACATAGTCCGATTTTTGTATAAATTATTTATAACGTCTGCGACGCAGTAGCTCAGTCTCTGTTGCCAGTTCAGATAATAAAAGTAATAATAATTATGAAATTATTGTTAGTACCAATAAATTTTGCTGAGATTGTCGTGAGTATAATCACTCTCATACACAGTGTCGACTGGTATTGAGCATGAAAAAATTGTATAGCTGATAAAAAAAAACCATTGATCGAAATTTTTGTCCAGATAGAGACAATATTTTAATAAAATGTTAAAGTAAAATATTGTTAAAATTAATTTAAATTAATATTTCCCAGCTTGGAAGGCGTTCTGACTTCTCAGAGAGAGAGAGAGAGAGAGAGAGAGATAATATTAAATTATAAATATCTTTATACAGGTTATTACAGAGTGACTGTTGCGGTGCCGATATTTTTGGTCGAGACAAATATTTTGATCCGTTTGATCTTGAAAGTAAAACTAATATTTTTTATTATTTTCAAAATTCCACTTCCAGTCATTGAAATTTAAAAAAAATAGTAAAATAGCCATTTTGTAGAAAACATTTTTTATTATTCTATAAAACTCAACATACCCACCTAGAGGTCATCGGAAAATGCCTACAGCGTGAAATGTGTTCAGTTATGTTCATTAATCGAGAATACGTGGAAATGTATTTCTAACCATTAATATTGACGCCACAATTGCAAAACTTAATTTTGACTAAAAATTCTATTATTACTACGGGCACGTTACGGTTTTCCTAAAGTATTGAATTGAAAAAATGTTTTCTCATTTTAACTTAATATAATGACGTTTATAGTGAGTCAATTTCTACATATATTTATAGTGATGTACATCATTATGTTAATGGTTACTCATTAATTTTCCGCTTTCAGAGCAATTATTATTATCGTTTTTAAAAGGGATTATGTTTTTTCTTTTTTATCGTACATCGATATAGAATCAACTTAAGTCGCGAAACGAAAGCGAACGGAATATCAATAAAAAAAACCGCGGACTCGTCGAGATGTCTCAGTTCAATTGGCTTGAATCGAGCAATTTTATTTCGAACGAGGTCAATGTAATTTTTTTTTTCTTTCATATTATGTCGTCTTATAAAATAATAACGTTTTATCAACATCTCAAATAAGGGATTAAAACCGCAATTCCTCTTGGTTCTTGCTAGAAGAAAACTTTGTCGAACTAAGAAGATTAAATCGGTTTGTATTCCGCAAACAACTCCGTTGCAGTAACGATGCATTTAATATCTTATTTTATTTTATAATATTATATAAATTCACGAATATATCATCGTCGTCGTTATTTTCTACGCGGTATTAGATCATATTATTATATGCTCACAATATACAATGGTATTCAAATTTCCCGACAAGAATACGTTATTATTATTGTATCCGCTTCAAGAGATAACGTTATTTTTATTTTATTTTTTATTTACTTGGAACTTCGAAAGTGTAAAATTTCGCGAAACACGAATATTCACGCTGGAGTCACTAGTTCAGCACGAAATAAGCGATTCGTCTGTTACGTGATATCGTTTTTTTATTTTTATCATGTTTTATTTTATGAAAAATGAATTAAAGAACATATCGGTGAAAATTAAGGTAATTTAAAATTGAAAATATTTTGTCATGTGTTTTTATTTTTAAACTGTCATTTAAAAAAAAAAAATTATATATATATATATATATATATATTAATTCACGTATTTGTACTGTATTATTCTATTGTACTCTGCTAATATAACACAGTATATTACAACGGAAAGGTTGGATGAGTTATTGTTTTTCTTCAACTACAAGCAGTTAAGTTAATCTAAACAAATGTAAGTTAAATTTTGAGTTACTAGTTAAACATGATTTTTTTTTTTAACTAGTTTAAGTTATTAAAAAAAGTGACTTTTTTTATTTTGATACTTAATTTCAAAACTTACACATTTTTTATATAAGTATAATATATATATTATATAACTGGTCAAGTATTGAATTCGATATTATTCTACAGAATGTTAAAAATGAATGGGAATAGTATAAAATTCACATATGACTAGGTATTTCATAAAAGTAGGAACTCTAGAACTCAAGTAAGCAATGTATAAAATCTACTAAGATTTATATACTTACATAGATAAAGCATAAATAGATAACAAAAATAAATATTTTATTCTGGCACTTCAAAATTTACATTATAATACATTATAATAATACCTAATGTTTTCGAAATTTTATATTAATATATATTATATATTAATTAATATAGGTAGGTATACATTTTGATTAATAATTATTAAAAAAACATTATTATATTTTAATTCCTATTATTATTATTTGATTACAAATTATTTATAAAAATATAATTCGTGGAATTTCAATTGATAAGTGTAAAATAAAATAATGATTATTCAAATTATGGTTTCTAAAAATTAATTAGATAACAAATCAATTTTTTCGATATTTTTTCAAAATTTAAAAAAACTCAAGTCTTAATTTTTGAAGGGAATTCCTCCTTCGACTACGTGTGACGTGTCTGGTATGTGCCTAACTTTACCTCTAAAAAGTAGGTATCAAACCGTTTGAAAAAATTGTATTTAGAAGTTTTAATTTTGTTTACTAAATATCGTGTGAAATACTAAAAATCTTATTTTGATACATTATAGTATTATTCTCTATATTTTCTAAAGTCTAAATAATATTTTTTTTTTACATGACGTGTCAAATAATATATGTATATGTTATATACATTAAGTTAAAATAACCAAATATCTATTGAACGCACTAAATTTTTCAAAGAACACGAACGTGAATGAGTTCATTTTTTTTCACGCACTGAATGAAAACCTGAACGAGTTCAATTTATAAGTGAACGTTCGAATCATTACTTTACAGCATACGTATTTTAGTTTTAATCTTTTTCAAATAAAGTGTCGAAACTTTAAAAGCCCAGGGTCCATATCAACTACGACACCCCAATGCCCGTAGGTAATCCTAAATACATTAAAAACTCGGTATATTGAAAGTGTAAATAAATAAATAGCGTTATTCAAATCCGTTGAGAAAATCTACCCGACATAAACCTACATGTGTTTATATTCACTGAGAACATTTAGAATACATTGGTTTACATCTAAGTTTGTAAAATTAAAACAATGTCGGAGGGGGTAGATGCCTCCCTTCCATATGTGGCCAAATATAACACACGTCGATGCTGCATTTTGATGTTTCATTTTGTGATCAATACAACAAGGGCGTCCTTGGAATCATCTTCAGAATTTCTCAAAGAATGGCTTAAAAACCGAATTATCATCTATTTTATAAATGTATAAAGATATTAGAATATACAAAATATTAAATATAGAAATTATTGAAATAGATTTCTATAAAATAAAACAAAAAACATATATACGTATTATACAGACCACGAAATTAGTAAGTTTGAACAGAGTTTTAATCTCAAAATTAAGCTTTAATTATAACTATAAAGTTTAATAAAAAAAAAGACATTACATTAAAATAGTATTTTTATGAAATTTTGAACATAGGTAGAAATATATCTCATCAATCTTTAAGAAGGAATTTTCATTTGCATGATCCGTGTTTCAAGCTTAGGAAAAAAAAGAGAGTTATTTCTAATATTTCCTTCAGAGTTCTACATTTAGATTTTCAGTAAATGCTATCTCGAATAGGTATGTATTGAACGTTTGTTAAGAACCGGTCAAATGTGCACATTTTAGTCCCAATTATTTTTGTTCCCGACTAATAATAAATAAAATTGATTTTATGCAAATCGAATTTATGGCAAGTTTTATTGATTTTGTACTCAAAGTGTCATAGTTTTTCTATGCAATTGGAAAAATTATTGAGAAATTTGTAAAACCACCACTTTTGACTTTGATGATCCGAATAAACGAAATTTCTGGTCTATAGAAGCGAAGAGCAAACATTTTTACGAGTTTCACTACCCGTATAAATTGCGCGATTATAAAGTCAAAACATTCTTCGCTTGGCTCAGAACTTAACTAAACTAACTAACCTAACAAACATAACCTTCAGATTATTATAGACCAGCGGTTCTCAACCATAAGGGTCGCGAATAATTTACAACGTTGATATGATATTTTAATATTGGAATACCAATGTGAAATAATTAAAAAAAATTATTAATGAAACTTCCTTTGTAAATTATTTGATAAACAAGTTTATAATTTATCATTTTGCATGTTTATTTTTAAATAAATTAATAAACACACGAAGAGTAATAGTTTCTTTAAGTTATGATAATTGAAAAAATTAAGTGGGCGTGGGAGATCGCAAGAAAAATTAATTAAATATCTTGTGTCACCAACATACAAAGGTTGAAAACCGCTGTTATAGAACATTTTTCTTAAAAATTATAATTTATTATTATTATAAAAAAAAAAAAAAATTATATATATGTTAACGTAAAAGCCCGATCACTAGGTAAACCTAGGTTTTACTAGTTAATGCTAGGTTTTATTGTTTGTACTCAGTAAATGCTGAAATTCATAATTTTATTCGGGCTTTTACTAAACACGTTTTGTACATCCCAGGATGTACAAATTGAGTAAGTAAAAGGTGATCAATAAAAGACACATAGTATTTAAGTGATAAGCTTCGTAAAAATTATAATTATATTATATTATATTATTATTAAAAGAAACTACTGATTGTTATTTAAATTCAAATTCTTTATATAAAAAAATTATTTAAAAAAAAAAAAAAAAAAAATCCTAAAAATGAAATAAAATATAGTGAAATATAATAAAAAAAAATTTAATTTTTAATAAAAATCTAGTTGATAATTAGAAATAATTGTTTAAAATTCTATTATTTACGATATTGTTATTTATTTGCACATGTACTATTATGGCACCTGATATTACATAAAACATTTGACTGTCGGCATTTGCATTTTTTATTTGTACATTTTTTCTGGCACTCACACCTCAAAAACCTTTGCCTGCCTGAAAGTGAAAGTTGAGCAACAGCTTGGCGTATGCTTGTTGTTGTATTTGGAACATCCGATATGGAAATGAATTTTTCTTCTCATAAAGTGAATTGATATCTAGTGACTTAACCTTAGTAACCTAAACTTGAACCTTAAATTTGTCATAATAATATACAATTATAATTTTTACGCAGCTTATCGCTTAAATATTATGTGTCGTGTATTGATCAGCTTTTACTAACTCGTTTTGTATGTCCTAGGATGAGTAGGGTGTACAAAACATGTTTAGTAAAAGCCCGAATAAAATTATGAATTCCAGCATTTACAGCAGAGGTTCCCAAACTTTTTTTCCCCGTAGACCACGTGCCAATTTTTTCCATTTTCGTAGACCCCTAAAATTAAATTTATACAAATTCATCTAGGTGTTTTTTTATAGATTACACGGAACTATTCACCTATGGAACGCAATTTTTTTTAAATAAAAAACGTGTTGTTTTTAATAATATCTTAATTTATTTAATAATGACAATATTCAAATAATTTTTTTTGATAATTAAAATTATAAGAAATACAAATTAAATGTAATAACATAGAAA
>JAIPRM010005681.1:0-20087 GCA_025469315.1 Stegophylla sp. TES_Ste_2020 | reverse complement strand
ATTTTATTGAAAGAATATGTTTGAATACAATACAATTTTGATATTATTCTGAATGTTCTTCATTTGAATTTTGACAGTTAACATATATTGTTTGTCCGCTATGCTCTTTGCAAATATATGTTTCACACATTCCACATATAGTTTTAGTAAGAAAAACCCAAAACAATATCGTCAAATATAATACCGAAACACCCATGTGAGTGACGACTATCTTGATGCGTATTAAAGTAAACGGAATTATTGCAACCATCGTAGAGATAAGGTGTAAGTGACTGGATATATTGTTTTTGTTGGTTTTTCCATTTAAAATTGGATGCCGACGAAAATAATACGTAACAAAATTAATACCGAGTTTAGTCGCACACGGTCTTTTTGACCAGTTACGGATTCTAAAAATAGCTATAAATTCGACAAACAATAATTGACTGTTCTAAATAATTTTAAAAAATAGGTTAACGTGTACATTAAAGGTATCCAAATGCACGAAATAAAGTAAATTACTCACAATGACTTATTAGTAAAATAATAAACTCACGGTCTTTTAGACAGTGATGCGACTCATGGCGGATTAACCAAATTATATTGGTTGATGTAATTAATTACTACTGACAAAACTCAGTAAATTATAGATAAAATAGATTGAATAGAATAGAACAATGTTAAACTGCAGTATTTACTGCACTTACTAATGTATTTTAGTAATACTTAATTATTATAATGTATTATAATATTATTCATTAATTCTATTATTTTCAGAGTTTCGTCTATAACAATTAACCACATTAACCATTGAAGTTTGGTTAATATGTATAATCTGTTAAAATGTTAAATTGCATGATATTTTTCATATTTACCTAGGTGATTGGTTAGTATGTATAATTACCAGTTGATATAACAAATGTTAGGAAATCACAAACTGTTTATCACATTAACCAAGCAATTTAGTTACTATACATAATAACTGGTTATTATACATACTACCCAGTGTATTACATTGATAGTAACATATATATTCAAATATTTTAACTTCAATAAAAATGTTAAGTATAAAAGGTTTAAAAAATGAAAAGGTTCTTTTTTCTCTCGGACTGTAGTCCAAGCATAGGATGAAACGGCACCTACCTACTTGAATCAAAATCATTCGGCCTATGTTTAAATGCTTTATTTTGTGAAAAACTTAAGATGTAATGTTGGTGGTTTATTTTCTTTGTTATAGCGATTACATTATACGTATAAGGTCCATGCGTACAGATTATAATAAAAGCCGTGGTTATTTCGTACATTACCATGCAGTTCAATGGCTTGGTACAGTTACAGTTGTTATTTAATCGAAAATAATAATTGTTGTTTGTTTATTTAATGACAATGAATTTCGCTATTCATTTTTCATCCGATTTCACAGTTCATTACAAACGTATACACAAGGGAGAGTTATAAGGGTTCAAAACCCCAACGATCCCGGAATTACAATCAAATGTATAAATATGATGTAATTTAGAGTTAATAAACCAAAATGTTTCAGCCATTCTTGAAAATGATTAAATTTTGTTTATGCTCCAATTTATTTCTAGGTATAATTCGTTATAGTTATTACTGATTACCATATTGTTTCTAATTTTTTCTAAACATTTTCCTGCCGTTTTTGTGTCATATAATTAAACGTTCGAGGATTTTGTTTAGTTTAAATGTATTTTACATATTTTTGTATTGATAATTGGCTAATGAGTTTCTTCTTTTCTCTTTTTTTATTATGTTCTCCTTTTTTTATTTAAAAATAAAACCTATCCCCAAGTCTTACGGGTCTGTGTGAATAAAATGTCTGAGTAGTTCTATTGAATTATTTTGTAAATTTACAAAAAGTTGTTTTAGGTTAAATCTCTCTAAACTTGTTTGGTTATATCAATAAATTTATGTGTATTCATTTTTTGTATACAAATTTATTTGGAAAAAATTTAACCGTAGATGATGTTTTTTCAATGCAAAAACCGATTTATATAATTTCCTATTAATAATGATTATCTTAAGTATGTTAAAGAGATCAGTAAAATTACCATCGCTTCAACAATTAATTATTATGTAATTTTATTACGACCGTAAAAGTCGAACGTTTTTGATATTATACTTTCATACTTTCAATAACACGGTCAAATTATAAAAAAAAAAAAGCCGTACATTCTTCACACGACGAGTGGGATTCTCTTGACGGGTGTATTTAATTTTGAAGAAACGATAAATCATTTTTTCAATAAAACGATTCTGAACGAGGGAAGTTAATAATATAAAAAATAAATAAGAAAAAAAATGTTAGAAAAATGTCCAAATTTTTTTTTTAACGTTTTCAAAATTTTCTTGTACCAAAATCTTTTTTTCATGATTTTCTATCTATGTTTAAATTTTCATATAATTCGGATCAAAAAATGATGGTTACCGAGTCGTTTTTGTCAAATTTTGGGTAGTTTTTTCCAAAAAAAAAAAATTCAAAAATTGAGAAATTCAAAAAATGACATCTCTAAAGTACAATCTAGAGACAAATCCGGTTTCAAAAAGTTATTGATTGAAACTTTTGGACAAGTATTTCTATACGAAAAGTGGTACAAAGAAAAAAAAAATAAACATCATTGTAAAAACACTAGCTTCTTCACTTCGTTCAGAATCTAAAATGTGCCATTCATATCATTTTGTAAATTATACTTATTACACTTTACATTAAACCATGATATTCGAAAGCTATTCGTCAGAATTTAATTTATCTGAAAGGGATAGCTTTGTTTTTATGAGCAAACAGTTTTATTGATTTAATATCAACTATTTCTTTTATCAAAGTAATATCTACTGTTTCCAATAGACTGAAATGACTAACATAAAATAAAACTAAAATAAAGTTGTTTCAAAACAAAAAAAATATATATATATATAGATAATATGTACTTGTATTGTGTATACACTAGCTGTACTCGTATTACTCGGCTTCGCTCTTGTGCGTTTTGTTACGGAAAATATTTGAAATTGAATCACTCGTGTGAGCGGAAATTAGCTGTTTTATTAAATAATGTTTGATAAAAATAATTATTTAAAAGATGAAATAATTTTCAATGAGTGATTTTTTTTTCAAATTAATGTTTCTTTCTGTTTTAGTTATTTAAATTTTTTTTTAAATATACAACATTTCGGGTACTATTGTTAATATTAAGAATTAATATTATTTGATTTTTTGGTGAACCGTTTTTGTGAGAGTCCCACATATAATTGACCATGAGAAAATACTTCACTTCGGAGATCTATACGCCGCTTACTTTTAAGGTTTGTTACTAACTAACTAATTATGTATAAAATAACCTGGATTTTAGATTTTTAGTGGAGTGAAAAAGCTAGTGTTTTTATTGTGATGTTTTTTCATACGAACATATTATTTTGTACGGAAATACTTGCCTAAAAGTTTCGACCAACAACCTTTTTGAGTCAGAATTTTGCTTTGAATGGTACCTACATTTAATAGGAAGTTTTTCAAAATTCTCAATAGTTTTTCCAAAATTTAGGAAAAACTATCCAAAATTTAATAAAAACGGATTTTTTTTATTTAATCCAATCAGTATGGAAATTTAAATATAGATACATAAAGTGTGGGAAATATTTTGGTAAAAAAATAAAAAATTTTGTAAATGTGAAAAAAAATGTTTCAACCAATTTCCTGGGATTTTTTTTCTATCAATTATTTTTCTCATATATTTTTTTTTCCTATTCTCAGTTAATTGTTGAGATCTTACACATGCACATTGGTCAATAGAGTAAATTATTAACTCTAGTAATTTGTTTTTACAAGCTTAGTAGTGTGAATATAATACGCAGTACGATATCGTGTAACGTATAGTGAAGTAGAAAATGTATTTCGAATCAATAACTTACGGTCGCGCTTTTTCTTTTGTCCGTCGCAGAAGCGTTTATCGAGAGACGGGGAAGAGATAAAAAGGAGGAGCCTGTTTCACTACCCTCCTCCCCTCTTTCTTTTATTCCTGAGTCACGTCACCGTATAATTTAATAATGTAGTAGTGTAGTATTATATACACTTCCTAGTATATACGCGTGTTTTTGAAGTCAGGTTCGCTTTGAACCAAATAAATGGTGTGTGACAAAGGCGACGCGTCAGCACGGAACCGTGTTCAGAATTCGATTATTAATTATAATTAGCTTCTAAGAGAATACAAAACCCTTAGGTAATTCATATGATTGGTGAATTGTGATATCCCTGATATTGTATGATATTGATACCGGTGATCAATATTAGTTTAAGAATAATAACAAAGTAAATTTTCACGATAAAAAAAAAAAAATGGACAACTTTAGACACCTTTAGATTTAACGTAATATTATTATAATATAGAGAATGTATTTCAATTTAGCATGTAAAAGGAAATTAATCTTTAGATTAAATAAATCTAATTGTTACATCATATTACACGATCAGATTCAGGTGTCTACATAACAAAACGTATTTAAGGCTCTTAATACAGACTATTATTGAACTGAAACGCCTATTATATATATTTATAATTTTAGATTCTGAACGTTAGTGAAGAAGCTTATGTTTTTACAATGATGTTTATTTTTTTTTTCTTCCTCTGTGAACACTTTTTCGTATTAAACCACTGGTCCAAAAGTTTCGATCAGTAACTTTATAGATCCAAAATCGATCCCAGATGGTACTTTTGAGAGGTCATTTTTCAAATTTCTCAATATTTTTTTTAATAATGCGAAAAAACTGAAAGTCTATAATTAATTAGTTTATACAAATTGTCCAAAAAAAATTTCAAATTTCAAAAGAAATATTTTATTTCTGGCAACGCAATTAATTTCATCAAATTTTGAACCGTTTTCGGAGATCTGAAGCGTTTGGAGTATTTTGCGACAAGCTTGGTTTTTTTTAGGTAGCACATTAGCGCTGCCGCCGCCATCGCGCTAAATTCTCACGACAAAACATAGATATTATAATATTATTAATTAAAAATTATTTCAAGATATCTCTATTATCTCTATATTTGTCTTTATGAATTATATGCATTAAAATCATAATTTTGATAAGAACTTCATGTTTAGATTGGTATTTGTATTATATTTTTCAAGAGCCCGCAAAAATATACCTTTGCGATCCCGACATTATTTTTGGAGTCGCAAGTGCGACCCCGTGCTACCCCCAGTTTACGCCACTGGACATAATCTTATAGGTATATGGTTATTCAGGTAACGTATTTATGTAATAATTAGGTAGGTAGGTGTAAAAAGTACACTAGTTATTAGCTCGATTTCGAAACAGTCAACATAAAATGACTGCAACCAGATTGACGAGCACATATCTTACCTTTTTCACGATCCGATTGAGCACTATTGATAAATTCAAATAATAGGAATCAGAAATTATTCCATAAGACGTCATGACTGAGCTCGGAAATATTTTCAACGTACGATACGGAGGTAACCTATTTGTGTTTCGTCTAAATAAATAATTTCGAATTTAAATGGAATATTTTTGAAAAAATATCGAATTTCAAATATTTCACTATTTCCATTTCATTTTTTTTTTTTTTTATGTTTACTGATAGCGTATAACACAGAAAAAATCTAAACGTACATCACACAAAATAGTGGTTTTAACAATTAAATGATTAGTAACAAACCCACGATAAGGATTAAGAAAAAATTACTTGATAACTAACTTACATGCCTTTTACAAAAAAAAAAAAAAATCTAATAGTTTAACAAATAAATTTTTTTTAACAAACACTTGCGTGTAGCGAATGGTAGATGATAAATATAATATGTAGATTTTAAAACAATAAAAAACTAAAAAAAAAAAAAAATGCACATAAAATAAAACAATAAGGCTCTACAAATCTTCTAAAAAACCTTTTTTAAAAAAAAAACATAAAAATGGGGTTTTTAATGTATATGTATTTATATAATATGTAGGTATGTATTTATTACGAAAAACGTATTATAATTATTTATCGGTTTATTAAATTATTAAAAAGTGCATGCTGTTCTTTTTCTTCCAAAGTTTATCTGTAAGTTAAATTCATTCTTTAAAAAAGCCGGACATACTTCATACGATGAGTGTTCTTCACACGACGGGTGGGATTCTTTTGACGGGTGTATTTATTTTTAAAGAAACGATAAATCATTTCTTTAATAAAACGATTCTAAATGAGGGAAGTTATAATAATATAAAAAATTAATGAAAAAAAAAAATGTCCAAAATTTTTTTTTTCACATTTTCAAAATTTTCTTGCGCCAAAATCTTTCTTATATGATTTTCTATCCATGTTTAAATTTTCATAAAATTCGGATCAAAAAATTATTGTTTCCGAGTCGTTTTTGTCAAATTTTAGGTAGTTTTTTCCAAAAAAAAAAACAAAAAATTGAAATATTGAGAAATTCAAAAAATTACCTCTTTAAAGTACAATCTAGAGGCTAATCCGGTTTCAAAAAGTTATTGATCGAAACTTTTGGACAAGTATTTCCATACGAAAAGTTGTATACAGAAAAAAATAAATAAAAAAGTAAAAAATTAAACATTATTGTAAAAACACTAGCTTCTTTACTTCGTTCAGAATCTAAAAAAAAAAATACTCAAAATACCCTAAAAATCATTATAATACAAAAAAGCGAAAAAAATAAAATGAAATGTCGTACCTACATTATATTCTTAGTAGTATTAAATGAATTTATGCCGAAAAATCTTAGAGTCCAGCATGAATATTTATTTTTATTGTTAAATAACTTATTGAACATCTGCGTAGTTCCAATAAGCACAATATCGAAAGTAGCACATTTGATTGGCTACGGCACATTTGCAGTCATTCGTTTTTCAGATACCTTGTTTTTAATTCCGTCACATTAATTGCTGTCACAACCTTTAAGGTGGCGCTTGCGGTCACTCAGTTTCAATGTAGCTATGGTATTGTGTTTGGTTTTAGCTTTTATTCCTATAACTGATGATAACAAAGATCGGTTAATCATTATAGAAATCATTCCTAATAATAAATAATAAAAAATATTCCATGAATATAATATATTTATATTTTAGTTGAAAAGTGGTTTAGGAAATTTAATAGTGATCATCATAGGCGTGGCCTTGGGGTGTGCAGGGTATGCACTTGCACATCCTGCGAGTTATAATCTGATTATGTCATATATGTATAGATTTTTTTGAAAAACAATTTGAATTTTGTATATTAGTTACTGCATATTATAATAAGAATTTATTATATACGGGTGAAATGACGCATAAGGAATTTTTTAGTGAAACATTTTTTCCCGAATTAAAAATTAAATGTTAAATAATAGGTATCTGAGGACTGAAAAAGTGTTACTATTTTACATAAATATAATAAATATAGTATCAAAAAACTATTTGAAAGAATATAAAAAAATGATTGATCAACGATTTTTAAGATTTTTTTAAGGCTGTTAGGCATATTATTTATGAGTAAACTTGTATTAATTTTCAGTTTATGTTATGAAAAATGTTAAAAAATACACAATTTTATTAGAAAAAAATGTACAAAATAAAAGTCATTTTCAAATTCTATATTTATACCAAAATGTGATGACATTTAATTCAGTATGTATTTGACTATTTTTTGACTATGGGTGAAAACTTCAAGTTTCTATGCTATTTGTTTTGGAATTACTATTCTACTACTAAAACCATTATCATAAAATAATCTAAATTGTAGTATGTTTTAGCGTTTTTTCTTAAATTTGAAGCAGTTTTTTCTTGTTTTTGGAAAAACTATTGAGTATTTAAAAAAAGGAATCTCTATTAAATACTATTTAAAGCCTATACCTATTTCTGATCAATTAAATTGCTGGAAAAACTTGGATTAGTTTTATGACTAAAAGATAAATACTTTAGTAAACATAGACTATTCCACTAAACATTTCGTTCCACTCAGAATACAACATTAGATTTTTTTTTTTTTTATTAAAAATGAATTTTAAATTATGCAATTTAGGTTTTCGGAAAGTAATTATTTAGGGGATGGGTATACTGTTATACAAATATTTTACTAGCACATCCTGTTGATTATGCCTTGCCACGCCTATGATAGTGACCAATGATATATGGAAACTATCACCAAAAAAAGGCACAGGACAGAAAATGTTGATTAGGGCTGAAAAAAGTTGTACTGTTAGTGCGGTCATCCAGTTGCACTGTATTGTATCAGTTAGATGTGATAACATTGTATTAACTTATTCAACTAATTTACTGTAATATTGTATATTATGATATTTATTATGTATTGTATTGTGCATTTATTTGTATCGTTGTAATCGTTCTTTTTGTAATTAAATAAACTATGCGGATGTAGGGGAGGGAAGGACGACCCGCCGTGGCGAAGTGCCCCCCCCTACGGCACCGCGAATTCGTAAGGGCCACTGTCAGCGGGCTTGCCCCTGTCACGTCCTAACACGAAAAAAAATATGATTAGAACAATAGTGTATTATGGTACTATTACTATGTATTGAAGTGTATATTTATTTGTATCGTTGTAATCGTTCTTTTTGTAATTAAATAAACGATGCGGATGTAGAGGAGGGAAAGACGACCCACCGTGGCGAAGTGCCCCCCCCCTACGGCACCGCGAATTCGTAAGGGCCACTGTCAGCGGGCTTGCCCCTGTCACGTCCTAACACGAAAAAAAAATGATTGGAACAATAGACTAATAGAATGACATTTTCTGAAAATCTTACAATATTCTTATAAAAGTGTTTAGGTATATTTTTAAAGTAGTTTAAAAAATATAAATAGTTTTGTATCTGTAGGTTCTATTTTTGATGTTGCGTAATCGCATTATTTTTCTAGTCAACTACTCTTTTTGCTCTATAGCCGCAATTTCATGTATCTAAAATATTATTCTACTATTTAAAATATATTATATATTCAATTAAAACCAAACGGTGGACTTTTTTTTGACTACATATTATGTATTGAAAAATATAAATATTTTAAATTAAAAAAAAAAGATCAAATTTAAAATAATAAAAAAAAAAAAAAAAGATTACTTTTCACACATTAGTAATATGAATTTAATAATTGCTAGAGTAAAATCCACGAATTGAGTAATTGCTTGAGTAAAATCCACGCTTAGATATACTAAATATTATTTTCTTTCTTAATCTGAAACAATGTGTCTCCAATAACTGTTAGACCAGTCTGTTGATAATACATAGATGACAAATGCGTTTTGTTACATTCCTATAAAATGGATACCTATGTGTATGTTATTATGCTCTTAATTCATATTAATTGGATAAACAAACTGACATATTAATATAGATCAAGTATTCAAGTTGACAAAAAATAAATAGTATGTCAAAAACTAGTCTTAACGGCTAAAATGCGAAGCTAATTCTTAATAAAGCACAAGATCATATAGGTAAATTAGTATTACTGAACCCTATTGTAGATATTTCCATTTAGGTCTCTTCATACCTATTGCAAATTCTCGTACTCCAAAATTGTTGCCTTGTTACATTTTAATGTATTATTACAGTTATAAAATTTATATTATTATGAAAAAACTCGCTGGGGGCGACATTTGCACACCATGCACACCCAGTGGCGTAATTAGGATTTTGTACTAGGGGGGATACATGTATTTTAGAAAAAAATTGTACAACTGTTAAATAAATTAAGTATTAATTAATAATAGGGCATAGTTACAATTTTAAAACTAGATCCAATTTTCTGGGGGTAGGGTAAGACATAGAAATGCTTGAATAAAAATGTAAGATCATATAACCAAAATTACAAATTATGTGCAAAAAAAAATACAAAAAAAAGTTCCACGTTCTACGCAAAAAGAGTCATTTGAGCCGAAATTTCAATGTTAAACAGGTGTTTATTCATCGAGATAATTTTAATGAAACATAAATCGTAAATAGGAAAATATTTTGTGTGTCTATTGGTGAAAAATGTGTACCGAATAAATTATTTAAAATTTTATAGGTTTTAATAAAGAAAAATAAATATTTTAAGTGAAAATAATGATTTTCGTTAGTATTTTATTTCTGAACGAGACTGAAAAAAACCTGACTAATTTTTGTTCGCTTCTTTTTCTGTGCTATTGTCTGTTAGTAAAACCATATTACTTTATACTTAAAATTTAAAGTTTTGTTAAATAAAATCGAGATATTTCCAATATTTTTAAAACTTTATACTCAGTCCAAATGTAGTAATGACATTCTGAAAGTAATTATGATATTTCAGAATAATTTAGATTTTTCAGCACCATTATTTTTATATTTACAGCTAAATTTTGAAAAATAATTTTATAAAAATCACGTCTACAAAAGATTTTACTTTTTTTGTTCAACTTTTCGCTAGTTTTTCCTTACACTTAGAAAAGTTTTAAACATAAGAGAAAAATTACTTTTTTTGAGTAAAAACTAGAAAAAATGTCTGGTCTATTGAGTGACTAACTTTTAGACCATATTATGAAATTTAGTATTATCCAAAAAAGTGATAACACACATAACAAAAGAGACTACTTCATTTGAAAACTAATTATACATTCTTCGTTTCACTCAGAAATCAGAATCCCGTGCGCACGTCGATGTATAGGTGTGTTTTATTTATTCGGAATTATTTATAAACTATGTATAAAAATATCATAACCGAGAGCAAATTCGGAGGAGTATTTTTATAACACCCCACTCGGCTCACGTGACGTTCTACCCACGATTTTAAAATACTCAATTTATTTTGCATTCAACGTGGAAAAAAATTATTACATTTACACAGAAAAGGACCTTTATGTTTTCGGTTGTGCGGCTCTTCACGAATTTTCACTAAGTTTGATGGAAACATGCGTTTCAGGCTATTCATCTTGACAATGACGTTTTTGGGAATCAAAAGGTATTCCCGGATTTTAGATTCTGAACGAAGTGAAGAAGCTTATGTTTATTTATTTATTCAGACGGCAGTTGCCCATTAACAATATAATTTAATTATTAGTATACAATTATTACATAAGATTATTTATACATAATTTATGAAAGTATTTAACAATTAGATTTAAATATATACTTAACATTAATGGTTACCTACACATATAGAGTATGGTATTCCGTTTATTAAATATAGTCATCATATGAATACAAAGTATTAACATAAATGTATAATCATACTTACTAATAATATACAAGTATACAATGTTATTTAAAATTACTTTGTAAGTTTACGAAATTAGATAATTTAAATATGTATTAAAAACATTTATATTGTAAGGTAAAAAGAGATCAATATTATATTTATTTATCAATTTCATACATCTATTTACAGGAAAATTTCGATTATAATCCATTGACTGAAATGGCACATAAAAAGTATTTAATTGTCTAGTACTACGATTAGGAGTTAAAAAATTTAATTTGGCTGACTAGGACAATAAATGTTTCCATTAACTAATTTGAAAATGAAGTTGAGATCTAACCTTATTCGTCTTGTTTCTAATGTTTCCATGTTCGAAAAGGACAATAATGGCTGATAAGAAGATCGTGGGACGTTACATCTGAATGATACTATTCTTAAGAACCGATTTTGTATAGATTCAATTGCTTGTATTGAGCCTACTGTGCTTGGAGACCATACTATAGAGTTATAATCAAGAGTTTAGCGAACATAAGTGTAATATAGTGATTTCCATGCAATTTGATTTTTAAAATCATTACAGATTCGGGTTATAAAACCCAACATGGTTATATATAATATATATATATATCAGGCCCGTGCGCAAGGGAGGGGTTTTGGGGGTTCAAACCCCCCCCATGACAGAAAAAATCGTATTTTTCATTTGATCTATTATGTGAAATATTTATCTTATTTGTAATAATGCATAACATAATACAATACTATAATATTGAATAGTTTTATCTTCACGTTTGCTGTATCTTTTAATATAGATACTTACAAAATTAATAATTAATATAAGTATATTATAAAACTATTTGCTAATTATTGATGTATGTATTTTACACATTTTTTTTTCAAACCCCCCATATTATGAAATCTTGCGCACGGGCCTGATATATATATATATACTGTATTATATATATAGTGAATAAAATAGACGGTCGCGAAACTCACGGGTTGAAACGAATGACGGCATCACGAGCTCCGGGATTCTCTTTTAAATTGTTTGTAATAATAACGGGACGTTCAGAGAAACTTTCACATATTCGTGGAAACTTTTAATCAGTTTACAAGTATTTAATAATAAATAAAATAATCGCGGCGAATGTAATCGAATGTACTTAATAACGGTGTAAAGTTCTCGACAAACGGGGGATATTGTTGCTGAACGATTTGACATTCCGAGTAACGCGATGAAAACTTTTATGGAATTCGCGAGATAAATTAGAATTTAAATTAAACCAAACATTATGCGCGCAAAATAATATTTTATGCGACCCAAAAATACATCAATAAAGCGTAACAACTTTCGGTACAAAGGCGTTTAACTAACCCATACACGAGCTTTGCACTTTCATTTCGTGAGCTTTTTAACGCACAAAATGACGAGACTGTTGGAATTTCACGGACGCGCTTACAGTTTTTGACTTTAATATATATATATTAAAAATATTATGAAAATTCGTGGTTTTTTTCGTAGACTTTAATCTCAAAAATAATTGTACTGAAAATCAGTGTATTCTTTATTTACTTTAAATTTTATTTTTATTCCCTCAGTGATATGATAAAAAAGCTGTAATTATTTCTTTAATGAATCTAGTGAAAACCGGTATTGCGATGAATAATCCCACGTATTTACATTTGAATAATTTCAATCTAATAATCAATAGTACTCCAAATTGGTGTATTCTGAAATTCAAATATTTTGACGTCCCTAAAATTTTAAGAAAATAATCTGAGTAACTTACCTACTCTTTTTTGATTCTGAACGAAGTGAAGAAGCTTATGTTTTTACAATGATGTTTATTTTTTTTTTTTCTTCTTCCTTTTTGAACACTTTTTCGTATAGAAATACTCGTCCGAAAGTTTCGATCAGTAATTTTATAGATCCAAAATCGAACCCAGATGCTACTTTTGAGAGGTTATTTTTCAAATTTTTCAATATTTTTTTTAAAAATGCGAAAAAACTGAAAAAAAAAATTTACAATAAATGGCAAAATATGCAATTACTGCAATTTCCGTAAAATTAAAAATTACGTTTTGACACACAACTTCTAAAATAATGCAGTTATGCAGCTAGGGACTTGAAACTTTCATCAACCACTAAAAATAGTTACGAGTATATAATAATATATATAAGTATATAATAAATAATATGATCTCACTGACATACATGTCTAATAGATCTGAAAAAATCTTAAAAATCGTTAGTCAACTTTTTTTTTTATAACCGTTTGTACTTAGAATTTCGACTAAATTCGTTAGTTTTACCTAAAATTACGCTCTTTAACGTACATATAAGATAATCGGCCCAACCTATTGTTTCGAAATTTGGTGTCTAAATAGAGAATTTCATTGTGAATATTTTGGTGCAATAAAGTTTCTTACGGACATAGAATTAAACATTTTACAAGGGTAAGACTGAAAAAAAGTCGAAGAAAGTACGGACAAATTTATAGTGTATTTTATTTCTAGATAACTGACTCTAAAAGGTAGTAGGTTGACTGCCGCCCAAATATATTTTTCAAGGCCGCGACGCCTTATCAGTTATCTCAGATTACACGGACTGCCATGTATATGTTACGCCGATTTCGGCAACGCTACACACAAACATACAATATTCGGGTACCTACTCCACGTTACAACTCGATTCGACTCGAAAAAAATTATATAAAATACACTACTCACCCAACACTATTAAAAAATAGTAGTTATTTGTTAAACATATCTAACCTACTATTTTATATTTACATTATTAACTTCCTTCGTTCAGAATCGTTTTACTGAAGAAATGATTTATCGTTTAACTTTAAAATTCAATACATCCGTCAAGAGTATCTCACGTCACGTGCGAAGAACACACTTTTTATATATTACATGATAAAAAAGTAATTTATTATTTTAACAGTCACTACTGGTTAGGTTGTTATGATAAAAGAATAAACGAAACGAAAAAACGAAATATTGACACAAGCGACACATATTTCCCGAGAGACACGACTTGTTGGAGTACATGCATGTGCGTGATGAAAAAACAATAATAATAATAATATCCAGCACAAAAGTGTGTATGAGTGTTTTGATTGGCTTTTGTTTATATCCCTCTATCGGACGTCCCAAGCGAATTTTAGCACAGAGACGATATTTTCTGCGGTCATTGGTCGGAAGGGGTGTAGCGGTGCGGTGGTTTTACGTAGTATTGTAGTAATACGGTTTACAAACGTATTTTATATGGATGCAAAACGATAATTTGTTATTTCACGAGAGTTCACCTCATACAAAGCATACATTTGTGTTTTTACAATGATGTTTATTTTTATTTTTTTTTCTGTGTACAACTTTTCGTATACGTAGAAATACTTGTCCAAAAGTTTTTATCAATAACTTTTTGAAACCGGATTTGCCTCTAGATTGTACTTTAAAAAGGTCATTTTTTGAATTTCTCAAATATTCAATTTTTTTTTTTGGAATAAACTACCCAAAATTTGACAAAAACGTCTTGGAAACCATCATTGAAGAGAATCCCAACCGTCACGTGAAGAACACCCATCGTGCGAAGTATGTCCGGCTTTTTTATTATTATGATTATTATTATTTAAAGGTACCATTTAAAAACAATAATGAAATTACATTCAAATATTTTTTTTTTTTAATATTTTATAAAAAAAAAAAAATTGAGTTATTATAATCATAGTCTTCTCAAAAAGTAACCACCACTTTAAATCCAAAATTCTGGTAGATAATGGTAATTAAAATTTTTTATTGGAGGATGAACAAGAAATATTAAGATTTAAAATATTACATATTGGCGATGGTTCTATATTATTCTATATTGATGTGTGAAAACTGTGTGAAGTATTAACTACATTAGGTGCCAACTAAACTTTAGGTAGTTATGAATAAATAACGAAATCGAGTTCGTTAAAACTTGATTTTTATCATAATTTCAGTTTCAATTTTTGATAATATTTATAGCAATATTGAGAATTTCAAAAAATATCCTCTTGAAGTGCTATGTAAAACTAATTTCTGATTTTTTAATTAAAAAATAATAATAATAATAAACTTCTTTATAAAACTACGCTCCATTCAAAATATAAAAAACATATTTTAATGAACATATTTTATGTTTTTTAGAGGGATCTTAAATATATTTAGTAGGTCATGCCGTCCATAGTTATCTCTTCCTGTTTGAGCGATCAGTAGCTTTCCAGTTCTCAAGTGTACATTTTAAATGCTTGGGTATATTTTAAAGTATTGATCAAAAAAGAAAATTATTTATAAATATTGGTTGTCATTTAAAATGACTGATATAATTTTATAGAGACACGTAAATAAAAATGGTAACAATAATATTTTTTTCATTAAATAAAAGAGCTTAAAAATATAAAATAAAAAATAAATTTAAATTTATGCTTTTTACAATAGAGAAGATGAGACAATCACCACCACTCAAAATTAAATTTACAACAAAAACCCGTGGGATTTTGCCCTCTCACCCAATTTTGCTTTCCGGCAATTCTTTTGAGCGAATTAAAATATTTATATTAAAAAGAAACTTGTTTTAAAAAATCGTTACCACAAAATATTTCAAGTATAATGCATAAAAAGAAATTAATTTGTTTAAAATATGGATGAAAAAATTAAATAAACATTTTAACCGTATTTTTTTTTTTATACTTTTAACTTTTTGAACGATTTATTTTCTATTAATAAATTTAAAGTTAAGATAAACTTTTGTAATTTTCTAAAATTATAGGTACAATATAAGGTTGGTATAAGGTATTTATGGGTAACTATGTGTAACTATGTAAGTACTTTTGATATATTTGTGGATATATTCGTTTTTTAAATTTATTCAGTAGTTGGGTAATTTTAATATTTTTAAATCAAGTCTTTAGATGAGCCATATATGTATGTTTATTAGCTGTGTTATAATAAAAAGGATGAATACCCCTTCTAGGCCATTAAACCTTTCACCATCGGTCGGTGTACCACCGTTCATATTTAATCACGAGGCGAAGACCTCATGAAATACAATATCACGCAGCGCCACTGTGTACAACTCGACGCACACGAATTCTTATTATTTGTTTAAGCAAAAAATAATAATAATAAAAATTTCCGTCAACTATCTTTTCTGCTAAACAAAAAAAAAAAAAAGGTTTGATTTTCATTTCCGCCAAAACTTCTTGACTAAAACATTTTTGTTGATTTTACCCAGAAATATATTTTTCAGTATATTATTTTAGTTTTTATTAGTATTTTCGTATCGTAATAATTATTACATTTGCTTATTGTGCGGCGGTTTTATAATATTAAGTTGACATGAATAAATTTGTATGCAGAGACGGATTTACACTATTGCCGCCCCTAGGCAACTGTTTATTTTTTTAATGTCTGAAAAAAATTTTCTACCGTTCATGTGTAAGACGTGAATTTTGAAGCGAAAAATTTTTCTTTTGACTAAATAATCAATTTTTAGGTTCAATAATCGTTCTATTTGTGAAAATAGGATACCAATACCAGTGTCAAAAACTAAAATGTATTACAAAATTGAATAAAAATATTATTAATAAATTTAAAATATTTTTCAAAATTAAAATTAAGTATTTAACAATCCTGTAGCGCTAAAATAATTGATATGGGTACTTTAAAGTTATTTTTAGTATAAAATGGTGTAAATAGTCATATATTTAATTTTAAAAAAACGGAATTTTCCCATTTAGTCACACCTAAATTTCCCAGAGAAAAAAATTAAAAAACGACAATAATTCTCATTATATTGTCATAATATTATTATTATATTATTATATTGTAGGTATACCAACAAGATCAGTAATATTTCATAAAATAACCAACATTTTGGTAAACGTTTTTAAAATAAAAAATATTTTTGGAATATAAAAATGTGTGACTACAATATTATTATTACTTTGAAGTCGATTAAAATATAATTTTAACACAAAATTAGCACATCCGAAAATTTGCCACCCTAGGCAACTGTCTACTTTGCCTGACGCTAAATCTTTCACTGTTTGTATGTATGCAATACTGTTTGCTCGTTTTGAATTAAAATTTTTAAAAATATACACGAAGCGGAAGACGGTTTATAAAATTGTTCATTAAAGTGGACGTAAAGTGATTTACAGTTGTTAGCTGTTCTGCTTAAATTTACCGTTAATCTTGATCACCGAGAACGGTGTCACGACATTTTTCAGTGGAAATTTCCTCGCGTGATTTCACCTCAGTTATTTCCTCGTATATTCTTATTTTTCATTGTTAACATCAGCGTTAATATTATATTTAGGTTAGAAAAATCCATTTCGAATCTGATTTTTATGTACTTAATGCAGAAGCTCTCAATTTTTTTTTGATATGACCCATTTTGGTCATTTTTTTTCAATTTTGGCGACCCACAACAATAACCAAAAAAATTTTTTTTTGCTTGAATAAGATACTGAATAAAAAAAAGCATTCCGTATTTGAATTTTTATCGAATAATATGTACAACTGTTAAATAACTCTAATTATTCATTTATTTATTATAAAAAATGTGTGATAAATATTTTAAATTATGTAAGTAGGTATATACAATTAAATGAATATTACAAAAAAAAAAAAATATCTATATATTTTATAAAAAGTCGGACATACTTCACACCATGCAAATTCTACACTCAATACAAACGTCTTCCCCAAAAATATTTTTCATATTTTGCAGTCTATATTTAAATTCATATAAAGTTTCAATTGCATTTTTGTTTAATTTAGGGCTGTTTTTCTCAAATTTTTTTCAGAATGAGAATTTTGAATAATAAACACCCTAAAGTACAATACCGAAAAAAATAAACATCATTGTAAAAAAACTAGCTTCTTCACTTCACTCAGAAACTAAAATTTAACGTGACCCACCAAAAATTTAATCACGACCCACTTTCGGGTCGCGACCCACAGTTTGGGAACCTCTGACATTAAGTATTTATAAATACATTAATAATTATTTATATTTTGCTGTTGTCATTCCATTCTGTGTCTCCGTCTTGCGCGTCTCATCCGTTTCGTCTTATCCAAAAACTTATCAATATAATAGATTTAATGAGGTATCCATAGTGTAGATTGCTTAGGCAGACCATTAATTGGACGTACGTCTAATTATCGGCAAAATATATTGACACATTTTTCAATGTCTTTTATTCTAATTGATATTATTCCAACAATTTCAGAAAGTACCGTGTTGTGTTTTTTCTTTTATCAGTTTTCAATCTGCTGCCTGAGCGAACGTCAAAACGATTTTACATTTTTCTCTTTTCATTGTTCTATGTGTTATATGTAGGGGGACTTATAGATCTAAAAAAACTTAAAATATGCATGCATTTATGCTCTAAAAATGTGCCAAATATGCTATAAAATTTACGAAATATGCTCTAAAAATATGCAAAAATGCTAAAATAATCTCTTATAAAACATAAATTTTACTGTAAAACTCAAAATATTTAAAAATTTTGTTGTATAATATATTTTAATATATTCTATTAATTCTTCTTCAATTATTTATGAAATTTCTTTTTTTTTTTTTTTTAATCCAGCTAAATATGCAAATTAAAGAGAACTGCATTACAACTCCTGGTTTTATGAAAAGCATTTCTATATTACTTAGCTATGTTTTGAATGGTTTTTGAAAAACATGCTAACTCCTATAAGTCCCTAGCCCTAATTATATGTTTTTAATATTCTGCTTTTATTGACGTGAAATTTGTGCAAAAAAAAAAAAAAAAAATAGCAGAGAAAAACGTTTATTAGTAGATAAAATCGCCTTATTTTAGAGAGAGAAAATTATCGGAGCAAAAACATTATGGAAATGCCTTGAGTGTTGGAATAAGAACGTTTAATGCTGCGTGAGACTGAAGGTGACGAAATTGTACGTACCGTCCAGTCCTTTTACGTGCGAAGGAAAAGTTTGTCCTCGCGGGAAAATGTCAGCGATGAGGAAATATCGGGCGAGGAAAAGTTGTACGGGGGTATGTCTCTGTGGGGAAAAGTCCGCGGGGTAGAGTCGTGCGAGGAAATGTGGTAGAATCCCGAGAACACAAGTCGTGGGGCTTTCAGTACTTTGGGAGAGACGAAAATTAAATTTTATTTGGTTCGTATGGAAACGATAGTTGGCGAAAACAATTATAATTTTTTTTTTGGCAGAAACGATGCATGCGCACATGAATAATTGCCTCCCGTATTCAACTGATCACATAGGCGTGCGCACGGGGAGTGCCAGGGTGCACAGGCCTTTCGTGGATCCTTTAACCGGGGCCCTAATTGCAACAATAAGAACCAAATTTGAATTGTCACATTTGCACTAGAGTATATTTGAAAAACAATATTTGCTAAAATTCAAACACTATTCATTAAAATTAAATTAATACTTTCAGTTCTACAGAATTAAATTTATATTACATACTCAAAATGTTATAATTTATTTTATAGATAAGTAAGTAATAAAATAAAAATTATTAAAATTTAGTACCTAAAATCAAGTACTTACACACGATGTATCATTGGATAATACAAATCTATGTATTATAGTCTGCGTGGACAGATTAATAAAATAAATAATATATTTAATCGATATTATCATTGACTAAAGAAATATTTTAGATTCTGAACAAAGTGAAGAAGCTAGTGTTTTTACAATGATGTTTATTATTTTTTTTTTCTCTTTTTTTTTTTTCTGTTAACACTTTTTCGTATAGAAATACTTGTCCAAAAGTTTCTATCAATAATTTTTTGAAACCGGATTCGCCTCTAGATTGTACTTTAGAGAGGTCATTTTTTGAATTTCTCAATTCTTCAATTTTTTTTTTGGAAAAAACTACCCAAAATTTGACAAAAACGACTCGGA
>JAIPRM010005680.1:0-20088 GCA_025469315.1 Stegophylla sp. TES_Ste_2020 | reverse complement strand
ATTTTGATCCTGAATGTATATAACAGTCATATTCATGGTGGAATGAACTGAATGAGGACAAAGTAAATCTAATTTTAATATATTTAAATAATAATGTATATTATTAATCATACCTACATATTATTTTTTGATTTACTTTCATAACAATTGTTATAGATATAGACTTCTAGTTCTAAAGGTATCCGCTATAACGGCGCTAGTAATGTCAAAAGGAAGAAACCCCCCGAACACCGCCGATTCTATAACAATTCATGGCTATACCCCGCTATCACTCCTGCCATGTCGTGTCCAGTCCTCTCATATCATAGTCCATGCTATCAACCAAAACATTGATATTCTGATAAGAATTTTAATCTTATGCACATAAGAAACTCGGAAGTCAAAATTATTTTTTTGAAACTATTGAAATTATTGTTACCTTGTATTTTTGTGTTGTTTGGTGTTGACAAACGTACTTTTTATTAATTTCAATTTGTGTATACGATTGAAAACACGGTTTTTTATTTTTTTATTAAATTTTTATAGGTAGTTATGTTTTCCAGTGATATCCTGTACAAATTGTTTTCAACTTAGTCGATCACATTAGTTGATTTTTTTTCAATCGAACTCATTAGCTATTAACATGTTTAGCACCGTCAGAAGAATACATATGTGAGTTGAGTTTAAAGTTGTAGTTTATAGTTAGTCGTCGTGCTTAAATAACTTTTTTCAGATTGAATAACATGGTGCGTAGTTCTCCATTGCGAGTGTGTTGTTATGAGCTCTTCAAGGTTAATATACATTCATCAACTACTCTGCGAAAGAGAAGAAGATCTAAAGAAGAAAAAGTAAAACATGATTATTACATTTCTTAACTATATTTCTTTTCTTAATTTTTAACACAGTACGTAAAGAAGGTGTTACACATGCCTTTCATTTTAAACAATCAAATTTAAATTAATCATTATATTATTTATAATTTTAGAAAACAATTGTTACTCCTGTGATTGACTTTAAATCAAAACAGAAAAAAACTATTGATATTTGGAAAAATATGACTGTTTTAGAATTATCAAATGCTACAGGAATTCCAGTAGGTAAATTATGTATATTGACTATTGTTAAATCATTTTTATCATTTCAATTCCACTTAATAGAAATTATTTCTTTTTCTTCTTCTCCTTCTAAGACAATCTTGGCTTAAAAAATGTACTCTCTCCATCCTAGTCATGGATCTAGGACTTTTGATTACCAAAAACATCAAAATTATCAAGATTATCAGGGTGAAAGTGTACATTGGTGCTCTGACTACAAAGGCAATTTATTTGGTATATAGGAGCATATTTACAAGTTAATCACTTGTAGGCCTGTGGAAAATTGCCGCCTTAATATACTAAAATATAAATTAATGAGATATATAATATCAATGTAATAGAAGTTATAAAAATAACATAGCTTTTAGTTAAAATAAATAATAACAAATATCTAACAACATTTTAATGCATTCATTCATACATAAATAATATTATTATACAATTGTTTTACATCAACGCATTAACTTTATTGATGATTTTAGAATTATTTAGGTTATTTTGGCTTGATACCTATGTAAAATAATATTTTTAAGTGGGTAATAATACCTGATTAGTAATTTTTTCAGTATTTTTAAATTTTAATATGTTTTGTAGATGTTTGTGAAACAGCTGTCTGTAAAATATTCGTAGGTCTAATATCATTGACGAGAAGTGATTTTGATATTGTTATATAATTACAATTTTTGATGTTAAAAATTAAAAGAAAAATCCTGTTACTTGTTGTGTAATATGTACATTACACTTGAAATAAAAATATTACAAATGCTAAAGAATCAATACTGAAATTATACTATAACATTAATAAATAAAAAAAAAATGTAGACCTTTTAAAATTTTCTGCCAATCAAAAAAGAAAAGCCCGTGTCAAACTTAATAGTTTAATTTATTTAATAATTAACTACAGCTCCAATATTTTTATAAAATTCAGGTTTACAAAATGGCTGTATAATAAAATTTTAGATGTCGATTATTTAGAATCAGAATTAAAAGTATTGAAATCTGGTCTGGTTGATCTCAAGTAGATATAATAAATTCAAATCTATTTTTAGAAGTCTTATCATATTATTAGCTTGATTAGTAGGACTGACAAAAGATATATCCAAATTGCTGTGTTATATTTTGTGTAAAGGACAAAAACAGAATTGTTGCTTCCAATCTTCTTAATCATGTCTCTAACATAGTTGATCTTAGCCATGTTTTGAGTATTCTTGATGTAGGCAATTAATAATATTGGCTTAAAAATGTTATCTAATATATTGTACTTATACTGTGTACGAAAAATTAAAAACAATCCAAGTCAAGGCCTAAATAATATTGTTAACATAAGTATTTTTTTTTTTTTTTTTAAGATTTGGTGGGCCATTGCTTCTATGGCCCTCCCTTGTATCCACATCTGAAATATTGTTCCTCTGCTTCCCTTCCTTGCCTGCTCCATAAAATTTTACAAATAATCTTAGATTATGGTTAAAATTATTGGATTCTGTTACACTTTAATGTTTGCCATAGTTTAATATTCTTGCATTTTTTTTCTTGTTGCAGAAAATGTACTTGAAATAATTGAATTAACAAGTAAAACAGATGACTATTCTGAACCTTCTAGTGTTATAACAAATGTTGCAATGATCCGCGAGATTGTTAAAAGATGTGGATTTAAATCTAATATAATATCAAACCCTAATATAAATAAAAAATTACCTGATGAACAATTGAAAGATGCTTTTAAAAGGTAAAATAATCATTTTTTGTTAAATAAAATTTTTTTATTTTAAACTAACCTGTGGTTACTTGTATAGTTATACAAAGAGCTAATCTGTAAATGAACTAATGAATTCCTTGATTGTAGCAATAATAAGCTATTTGTGTCCGTAAAAAGTAGGTA
Organism: Stegophylla sp. TES_Ste_2020; assembly: GCA_025469315.1. Classification (NCBI taxonomy): domain Eukaryota; kingdom Metazoa; phylum Arthropoda; class Insecta; order Hemiptera; family Aphididae; genus Stegophylla; species Stegophylla sp. TES_Ste_2020. The sequence goes on along the minus strand of JAIPRM010005680.1, from coordinate 17,136 downwards.
AATTTTACTCACTTGTATAATATTATATTGATTTTTATATAATTTTGGAAATGTATTGTCTGCAGAAGACTGTTCTGTGTGTGAGTGATTATAGGTTGATTACCTACCTAAATATATAGTTAAGATTCATTACAACTTAATTAAACAATTTTAAACAATACTTAATTTAAGTACTTATTGTTTCTTAACAAATATTTTTAGGCCTCCGGCACCTTATGATTCTACAGTTGTGAGGCCTCCGGTTGTTACGATAATGGGTCATGTAGATCATGGAAAAACAACATTATTAGACACTTTGAGAAATGCATCAGTTGCTAAATCTGAATTTGGTGCTATTACACAACATATTGGTGCATTTCCAGGTACTTATAATTTAATCAAAATTTATTATTAAAATTAGTTTATGTTAAATTAGATATGTCTGATTTCAGTGGTTTTGGATAATGGGAAGAAAATAACATTTTTGGATACACCGGGTCATGCAGCATTTGCCACCATTAGAAGTCGAGGTGCACAAGTAACTGATATTGTTGTATTAGTTGTAGCAGCCGATGATGGAGTAAAGGAACAAACTATTGAATCAATACGAATGGCTAAACATGCAAAAGGTGTGTAGTATGAGAGTATATTATTTGACTAGTGAAAATATTATTAATATATGTATATATATATATATACCTGTATTTTTATGAATTATTTTAGTTCCTATCATCGTAGCAATTAACAAAATAGACAAGCCAACAGCAAACATTGTATGAATAATAAATATAGTTAAAAACCAAGTAATTTATTGAAAAACAATTATCTTTAAATTACTTTTTTTTAGGAACGCTGTAAAAAAATGTTACAAACTCAAGGTGGATTAGATCTTGAAGAATTTGGTGGTAGTGTACAAGTTGTTCAAATATCTGCTCTGCAAGGCACAAATTTTGAACATTTAATTGAATCAATTCTAATTCAAGCTGAAATATTGGATTTACGAGCTGATCCTAATCCTCCTGCAGAAGGAGTCATAATAGAATCAAAAATTGATGTTGCAAAAGGGTGAGAACATGTTTCAAAAAATATTTTATAATTATCAGGGCTTGGGTTTTTTTATTAACTTTTGTATATTATTATAGAATGTACAAAAAATAATGAAATAAACAACAAAAATGTTTTATACATCATAGTGTAATAAGGAATTTGTGAACGTATATTTTGAAAAGTTTTGTGAAGTAGAACTAATATATTTAAACAATTTGTAATTAATTTTTTTAAATTTTCTCGTGTTATAACTGATTTATTGACAATATAGCACCAGTCTTGATGCCGTTAGTATAGTTATCTTTTGTTTTTTTTTTAAAGAACATTACAATTAATTTCTGAGTAGTATTTACAATTAATATCTGAGAAGTACATAGAAGCAAACTTGATCCCCTGAAAATTTTTTTTTTTCTTTCAGTAATAAATTCTCCTAAAAATATTTTACTACCCAATTACTTTTACATAAACTTCCCTAAAAAGATTTTGCTTCTGTATTTCTTATTTTTAAACCTTTCTGAGTACAATCTTACTACCGTAAGACATAATATAAACTACTAAAACAGACTTTTCAACTGCTGTATTTATTACTAAACTTTTTTTCTTGTTGTTTTAGATCATAACTGTTTAATCTGCTTATACTACAGTAGTTATACTAAATTTAATTAAAAATAACCAAGACTTAACACCGCATTTGTCAATCCACAGTCAACATATTCTACAAATGAATAGAATAATAATTATCATAAAAATGAATAGTTATTTAATATTGAAATATGAAATAAATAAATGAATATATGCCTTGAATTTATATTATAAGACTGAACGAAGTGAAGAAATTAGTATTTTTGCAATTATGCTTATATATTTTTCTCTTTCCGTGAACACTTACATATAAAAATAACTTGTCCAAAAGTTTCGATCAGCAACTCTATAGATTCAAAATCATTTACAGATGGTGCTTTAGAGAGGTCATTTTTAAATTTCTCAATACATTTATCAAAAACAAAGAAAATCTGTTGAAAAATTGACAAAAAACGGTAAAATATGCTATTACCCGAATTTTTATGATTTTATTTTTTTAATATAACATCAAAAATAATGTATCTACAAACTTCAAACTTTTATCAACTACTAAAAATAGTCACCAGAATACTTCATTAAAATTTAAAAAATATTTGATCAATTTCAAGTTAAGTACAGTATTTTAAAAATGTCTGAAATTTCTTGTTATATATATATATATATATATATATATATATATATATATATATATTTATTTATATAATATTATTATATTTTTATATAATAATAATTATTAATTTGTATTAATTGTATATATAATTTATTTTGTGAAATGAATATTTTTATTTCCATTGTGTAAAGCTGGTATTGAAAAAAATTTGAAAGTTTTTAAATTCACTAGATTTTAGCAAATAGGCGCTGATAAAATGAATTTATTTAACTCCTTAACTGAATTGTGAATTAATTTATTCCTGTTATAATATTATTTAAATATAAATACATGTAATTTTTAGGAAATTGGCCACAGTTCTTGTACAACGTGGAAAATTATTGAATAATAGTGTACTTGTTTCGGGCACTGCCTGGGGAAAAGTGCGCCTAATGATGGATTACCAAAACAAAGTTCTCGACGAAGCTAATCCGTCTGATGCAGTTCAAGTTATTGGATGGAAAGATTTACCACAATCTGGTCAAGAATTTTTACAAGTTTCTTCAGATGTAATAGAATAAATTTTTTAAAAATATTTATTAGGATATATTTTATTTTAATAATTATTTAGTTTTTGAATAATTTTATTATGTAGAAACGAGCTCGGGAGGTAATTGATTATCGCATGTCTAAAGCTTATGAAAACAAACAAAATGAAGACAGCATTAATATATTAACAAAAATTGAAGAGCATAATAAGGTAATTAAAAATTTTGCATCATATATTCACATACACCTAATGAATACTCCATAAATAATTTCAAATTACAATAAAATAAAATAAAGTGGCTTTAATTATCGTAAATCAACATTTATACATTGTAACATAATTTCTATTAATGTTTATCGTGGCATATGTAGTTAGTTACAGTTAAAAAAAATGTAAAATATTCCGATTACCGGGTTGGATTCAAACCTGGCTCTATCGCGTGTAAAGTTCTACTGTATTTTCATAAGAAAATGTGTATACATAAAAAAATGGAAAAAACATCACTGTAAAAACACTAAGCTTCTTCTTTTAAAATTATAAAATTATATTTGTTTACATAATTTATTAATACAAACTTATGTGAAACCTATATCAGGAATATCAAAAGCATCTTATGGAAAAAAGAAGAGGCGAAGCACCTAGGAGAAGAAAATTTAGTAAAATGTATCAAGAAAAACTATTAGAAAGTAGAAAAAATGAAGAAAACAATGAAATTAGATTAAATGTTGTGATTAAAGGTAATTATTGTTATAAAAATTGTAGTCGTATAAGTTATTATTTAAATTTGTTGAATACATGTTTAGGAGATGTAATTGGATCCGTTGAAGCAATTTTAGATGTATTAGATACTTATGAGAATGATAAGTGCAAATTAGATGTTATTCATTATGGTATAGGTAATGTTAGTCTTACAGATATTGAGTATGCTGAAACATTTAAAGGTAAATATAAATATTTAAAATAGATCATTGTAATATAATTAATACTGTAATGATGCTCTCTGTTTCATTTATTTCTATCATCATATAAAAAGAAATGGTTTGTTCAAATACATAATTCCTGTTCAACATGAATATTAATATTAATTTATTTTACCTTTAGAAATACTATTTAAAAGTCTTCTTTTAAGTTTTCTTACCAAAAAATAAGATGATAAAACTAAATTTTATGGGCATAAACGTATTAATGTCATACACAATTCTTATGAATGAATAAATAAATATAAAGATGTTTAAGCGTTCATTAATAAATTGTAATTTACTGCTAAAAATATATTAGTTTCTTTAGTAATATAAATAATATACGTATAAAAAGAAATATTTTGCAAAAATGTTATGTTCTGATCAAATACTGCTTTCTTGTCTAAAACATGTCGCAAACTGCTTCTTCGTTAAAAACATGATTATTTTTTTTTTTTAATTTGTTTAAACTTCAGTTTTAAAATATACAATGAAATTTATGACAGATGCATCAATTTTGGGTACTTATCCAATATGCTATCTACCGCATGTTGGATGGTGTATGACATCTACCGTAAATATTTTATCTATTATGATATATATTATGGCTAATGAGGATTATCAGGCAATGTGTACATTGCCCGGGCAATCTCGTCTATAAGTTAGTTCGCTTGATATTTTATCGACTCCGCTTTACCCTGCAAATCAGTAAAATACCATTGATTATTAAGCCAAAATGTCCCTACGTTGCACAGCAAATCGAGGGACATTTTTTATTTGTGGAGCGAAGCGAAGTTGATCAAACACCTAGTAAACCAACCCATGCTTATAAATTAAAAAAAAAAGTTATAATGCAATGTAACATTGCAACTGCAATGTACACAATGCCAGAAATATATATAATAGTCTATTATAATATTTACGGTAGATATCATACTAAATATCATAAAATTACGGTAGATTATATTGAACAAGTACCCAATTTTGTTAAGAATATGAAAAATTTTCCTTTTTAAATTTTTAATATTTTTGTATAAAAATATAATTTTTTTATTTTTGGCAATTCTAAGAGGGTAAAAACTTTATAACATTTTACTTTCAGGTTACTGTTATACACTTTATAACCATTAAACAATAAAACTACATTTTATTTACATAGAATTAAATTAAATTTTCATAAGAATATTGATAATGTTATTGTTCTTTAGCGATAGTTTATGCTTTTAATGTGGATATTTTAAAAGATGCAGATGAAAACGCTAAACAAAGTAACATTGCTATTAAACAACATAATGTTATCTATAAATTGATAGATGATATAAAAGAGGAAATGAATAATTGTCTACCTCCAGTTGAAGTTGAAGATATACAAGGTATTTGCTGATAAATTATTCATCTGAATGATTTTTTTTTATTATTTTTATTTTCGGTCAATTTATTCTTATTGTACACTTCACTACATTATACACTTCACAGGGGAAGCTAGCGTAATAGAAGAATTTTTAATTAATGAAAATAAAAAAAAGATTCCAGTCGCCGGATGCAGATGCACTAGTGGTACACTGAAAAAAGCAGCATTGTTTAAAGTAATTCGTGATCCTGATACAGTTCTTTTTAAAGGTATATTAAATTAATATATTAACTTAAACCTAATTTAAATAAATCAAATAAACAAATAATCTATAATATTTTATTGTTTTATAAAAAGGAAAATTGACATCTATGAGGCACTTAAAAGATGAAGTGGCCACTATCAAGACAAATATGGAATGTGGATTACGATTAGAAGATACAAATGTGAGACTGAATCCAGGAGATAAAATAGTATGCTACACATTGCGGGAACAACCACAAAAAATTGATTGGGAAACTGGCTTCTGAATGTTAGTTTTGTGAATCAACTGTGTAATATTGAATTATTATTACAGCTTTCTGTTTGTAGATTTTAATTTGAGTAAACTATATTTTAAATTGAGCAGTTATGTATAAAATCCATAAATATAAAAATTTATTTATTTAATTGTTGGTTATTTTGCTTATTATTTACCTTCAATGGATGGCAAAGTTAAATAGCCTTGCATTTCAACGTTTAATCTACTCATGGTTTAAAAATTCCAGAAACACATTTATATTTTACCTTGTGTCATTCTCGCCAATTGAAAAGTTGTGAAAATTCATAAAATAGTCATTTTACACTTAACTGGGAACACATATACAAAAAGTGACAAAATATTAAATCAAATCAGTTATCAAATTAAGCATATTTAGTGTTTCATATGAATAAGGTAGTTTGCAATATTCAATTCTCAAAATATAATAAAACAACTCATTGTGCCTGGTATAAATATAAAACATATTGTGATATTATTCTATTAGATTTCTGTATTAAACCATATTTCATAATTTTAGTAAATATTGATTCACAATTCATGAATAAATGTGAACATTAGTAAATTATGTTTTTAATTAATACAAAGCCCACTTTATATATATATATATATATATATATATAAATGTGTAAATTACATTCTTTTTAAAATATTTCTTATTTTTATTTGTTTTAGTGACATATCATGAAGGTGCTATTTTTTTCTCATTAATTATCTTAATTATTGTGGTTAAGATGTTTTAGACTCGGTAGCAACCAGTAATATATAATATGATTAAATAAAATACAGAAATATCAAATAAGAATATAAATTATAAAATATCTATTGAAACATTTGAAACCTTTGGATTTCTGTTTGTTATAAGACAAAGAAAATTAAGTAGGCACAACTATAAATAAAATTGGTGTTTTATTTTTTATTAAATATTTTATTAATAATATTCATATAAAAGTTTTTGCCTTAATAATGGCAATGAGTTGACATGCAATTCAAACTTTATTCATATATCAGAAATTGACTGTAAGATTTTCAAAAATGTTTAAAAATGTTAGATACTAAAATACTTCTATAATTTCAACACCTTTTATTTTAATAGAGAGAAAAATCTTGTATCATAAAGTATTGTTATTAATTTCATAATTGGGTCTAAATATTAAATTATATATTTTTTTGCATTGATTACTTTGTATTTGCTAGCTGTATTTTCTACACACGCTCCAAGAGTATATCTGACCCGAGGAGCGATGAATATCCGTGGTGCAAAGTGTGTTCGATTTTCTTGTCTATACTTTTTTATTTTTATTTTATATTTAAGTTTTCTTCATCCATTGGTTCCGACAATGTGATTTTTGTCGAAGAAGGCTAATTAAAATTACACCTGTGTTGTTTGGTAGGAAATAATAATATTGTTATTATTGTGCACAATGTGTTATATTACTGATCAAATTTATTTATGCAACTGTCCATTTTAATTGATAACTTCATATACGGGTTGAAAACAGCCAATTAGCTCAAGCTCTGTTTTCGACTCTGACATTGTAATATGTACTGTTTGTTCTACGTACAAATTATTAATAGTTGTGCGACAACAATGTTAAAAATTAACAACTAAGTACACAAAATCATACAGTATCATAGACATAATATTATTAATTGTTTGAATATTTATTTTACCAGACTGCCTCGTTTGACGGCTTACTCCGTTCACACACAATAAAATAATAAAAATGCCTGTGCGAATATCATCATTGTGTAAACACGTTATAACGCGATATCTGTGCATATTATATAATAACAATAAAATCTTCGAATTTGTGTTGTTTTCGAATCGTGTGGAATTACTTGTCCAAAAGTCTCGAACAGCAAATTTTTGAAACCTGAGTTGCCTTTAGACCATAGGTTTCCAAAATTTTTTTGTTGTGACCCATCAAATGTACTTTTTTTTTTTTTTGTTTTTTCGCTTGTTGATTGATGAAAATAAATAATACATTGAATAAAAAACAAACATTTTTTTTTTTTTTACATTTTTATCGAATTTTATGTACAGGTGTTAAATAACAGTTGAATAAAATATTGTTACTTGGAACAATGATTACACCACTTGGTACTTGGAACATTAATCTTATAAGACACTTGGAACTGTCACCAACAATATTATCGTTTAATTTCAACTAATATGAAATAACAAATATAATAATGGAATAAATGGATATAAATGAAGTATAAATAACATATATTTTTTCACAGCATTTTTATTGATAATTTTAAATGTTGTAATGTACACTTTGTATCTACTGAAAAAAGTTGTTTGACACATTCATTTTTTATTTTTAATCAAAAAAAAAAAACCTTTCCATAAAAAGTAAATAAACATCATTGTCAAACCACCAGCTTTTTTCCTTCACTCAGAATCTAAAAGTACGGGTGTATTATAGCTCAGACCCCACTCCCCCCGGGGGTAACATTTTTAAAACCTGGTATCTATTGTTCGCTAGACGATTAACCGGTTAGAGTAAACAAAACACTCGAACTCGGGGATTACATTACTTTTAATGCACAATAATAAGAATCATAATAATAATAATAATATGAAGGCATTGATAATATAACAACCGTTGCGGGCGGGAGTGTTAGAACGTTCTCGTAATAATAATAAATAATATTTACGAGTTTCGCGTTGACGCATTCTTTATCGGATCAGAGTCTTAGCGCAGTTCAGATTACACGAGAGTTTATCGCATAAAAAACAACCTCACGTATGTTATATTATTATAAAATGTTATTATGACACCGACTTAACAGAATAATAATCGAACAGTGGCCCGTCATCGATCGTCACGTCCCGTTCGCTCGTGCTGTGCGGAAACATGATTAACGTCTTAGGTAATTATTATTTGATTAATCTGGAATAATTTTGTAGCAAACGCTTATCTGTTTAGGGTTTTTACAATGATGTTTATTTTTTTTAAATTTTTTCTCTCTGTATACACTTTTTCTTATTGAAATACCTACTTGTCTAAAAGTCTCAATCAGTTATTTTTTGAAACCGCATTTGCTTCTAGTTGGTATTTTAAAGAGATCATTTTTTGAATTTCTCAATTCTTCGATTTTTTTTTTTTGGGGGGGAAAAACTACTCAAAATTTGACACAAAAAGACTCGGAAACCATTATTTTTTGACCCAAACTTTATGAAAATTTAATCATAGATGGACAATAATATGAGAAATATTTTGGCGCAAGAAAATTTTGAAAATGTGAAAAAAATTTTTTGGACATTTTTCCAACATTTTTTTTTCTCATTTATTTTTTATATTATTTACTTCCCTCGTTCAGAATCGTTTTATTGAAGAAATGATTTATTGTTTCTTTCATTTTCTACACACTTACCAAGAGCATTTGATCCGAAGAGTGAAAAATATCCGTGATGCGAAGTATATCTGGCTTTCTTGTCTACACTTTTTTTTTGTAAACACTTTTTCGTATGGAAATACTTGTGCAAAGGTTTTGACCAGTAACTTTTTGAATCAAAATTTGCCCATAGCTGCCCTGATTTAAACAGGTCATTATTTGAAATTCTCAATTGCTTTTTCAAAATTTGAGTGAAACTTCCTATAGTTTGACAAAAATGCCTTTAAAACATTTTTTTTTTTTAAATCTAAACTTAACACTTTTTATTCATACATTTTTTTTCCTTTCTCAGTTAATAGTGAACTATAAAACTGGCTGAGTAAAAAATAATTTTTTCTTGTCATAACAATAAACTTAATAATTGTTGAGTAAAATTGTCTCAAATAAAAGAAAATATGTTTTATTGGAGAAATGATTTATCGTTACTTTAAAATTCAATACACCCACCAAGAACGTCTCGTCCGAGGAGCGAAGAATGCCCACGGTATAAGAAGTGTGTTGGGTTATTTTTTTATTTGTGGAAATCGTAATCGACAGATAATTTTCACGTATTGCGTTTATAATGCGAGCCAAGGGGGTGATAACGTCCACTTTGGAAAACACTGATATAGCGGTTTACAAGGCGGTATACAGGGTGATTTTTTAAGCGTGCTCACCCCCATTTTTGGCCGTAAAAATGCAAAATTTGGGATTTTTTTTCCGGAATGTTCAAGTTACTATAAAATCAATATTTTCCACTCTTCAACTCATTATTTTCATGTCACCTTAAGGGTGTCCTGTGGAAATACAAACTTTCTTTTTTCAAATGGCTACCCCCTATTTTGATTACAGAATTATATTCGGGTTATTTTTCTGTGAATTTTGATGTATTGAAATGAAAATTTGAAAGAGTAGTTTTTGAATTATTCAAATTTAAATATTAAGGAAAATTGTCACTTGGGCACATAATTAGTTTCGTACGTAGTTCGTAATTATTATTATAAATCTACTCAATTAACCTTTAATCAGAAATAATTAGTCAAAATGTTCATAGATATCATGTCGTGTGTACGAGATTAAATTTTACATTTACAAAATATTAATTAGTCAGGTCGTCTTATCTCATTTACCTATTAAGGATAAATTAAAATATGTGCCCAAGAGACAATTTTCCTTAATATTTAAATTTGAATAATTCAAAAAGTACTCGTTCAAATTTTAATTTTAATACATAAAAATTCACAGAAAAATAACCCGAATATAATTCCGTAATTAAAATAGGGGGTAGCCATTTGAAAAAAGAAAGTTTGTATCTCCACTGGACACCTTTAAGGTGACATGAAAGAATGAGTTATGAAAAATATTTGTTTTATAGTAATTTGAACATTCCGGAAAAAAAATCTCAAATTTTGCATTTTTAAGGCCAAAAATGGGGGTGAGCACGCTTAAAAAAATCACCCTGTATAGTTTGTAACTTGTGGAAAAAAATAGATTCTTGCGATATTACAGTACGTCTACACAAATCCGCATAACGTTCCATCCGAACTATTTTTAAGAAATTTGATTTTAATATTCACTGATTTGTTTTGTTTTTTTCATTATTTTCTAGCGTTATGTGCCGTCGTTGCGTTGACGTTGGCGTCGGCGTCGTTGGCCACAGACAATGTCGTCCTATTCGCCGAAGACAAGGGCGCATTGCAAATGCAATACGGAAGTAATTATAAATTTCACAAACTTTACTGTGATCTGAAAACGAAATAGTTTTATGTAATGATTTTTCAAAAAAAAAATTACATATTAGCCGATTAACGACGACGTACTTAAAGCTATTTTATTTTTGATTTATGAAGCTCGTATCAGTGTTTTTAATCCCATTTTTATGTGAAATATATTTTTTGAAATGATTTCACGTACAGATCGAATACACGAATATTTACTTTCAACTCACTATTTATGATATATTGATACATTTAGTTATTAAAAGGGGATGTTTGATTGTCATAATTCGTAACAGATCGTTAAAAGTATAAAATAATCGAAAAAAAAAAAAACAAATAATCGTTGATCTCCATCAAGAAGCTTTTAGTGATTGGTGTTCGACGGTTAAAAAGAAATCGATAAATTGACAAGCGTAGTCGATTAATGGACAAAAATTCACTAACAATCGATTAATCGGCAAAAACAATCGATTAATCCATAAGAACAATCGGTGGTGGATACTGATGGAAAATTAATCGATTGTGACATTGATATCCAAATAATTGAACAACCCAATTATGTTAATAAATAAAATAATAAAAAATAAAGTAAAAATGATTAATAGTCGATTATTTTATTTCATTTGGTCATGAATAATAATTATTATTGTTTTCCTTAATTTCCATTAAAACTTAATTGAATAACAATGATTAATAGAGTTAGGATTTTGTAGCTGTATAAAACTACAAAAAAAAAAAAAAAACTTAACATGAAGCAATAAAACATTAAAAATTACCAAAAATCCAATAACAGCTGTTATTATTTGCTAAAAAGCAAGATAAAAATTGCGTGCAATTTCATTGTATATAGATTAGCATAAATTGGATTTATAGCTTACATAGTTGAGTTTTACATCTATAGAAAAAGAAAAAAGCGAATTCCTAAAATATACGACTTCTAGTAATGTTTGTTATATTAATCTTTAAAATACGTTTATTTACGACTTGTCTTGAAAAAAAAAATATATATTAATTAAAAGCAATTAAAAAACTCGAAAAATCCAAAAATAGCTAATGAAATCCGAAAAAAGCAAATAAAATTTCTCGCATTTTATTTTGAGCAGTCTAAATCGAATTTTTAGCTGACATAACTTCATTTTAGACCGATGGAACACCATAGAAAACAAATTCCTATGAAATCCGAACTCTAATAATTATTAATAATAACTCTTTTTTTTAAATCGAGCATCTAATCTAATTCTATAGTAAATCGAAAAATTCACGATCGAATAATGCCTTCGCCGAAAGTGTGTATATATATATCGACTACTCCAAGCCAAAATGGCGTAAGTGCCACTTTTATCAAAAATGACTTTTTAGTATTATGTTGTAAGCGCCGAAAAATAAAATCGATAGTTCTTGAAATTGCGTCGATATCACAATTTTACAATATTATATCGATACTTTAAATTTGTGTTGTAAACGACATTAATTATTAGGTATGGATTTTAAATGAAGTGTAAACGCCAAAATAAGGCGTAAGCGCCAAATGAATTTTTATTTTTATGTAAGTGCTTGCATTGTCGTTTACATCAGTTTTTTTTATCAGTATTTATTTTAGTAGTTGGCGGTTAAGCTATGTATTATTGTTATTATTGTTTTAAATAACGATTTACGACTGTGTCAATCAAAACTACGTTTTCTTTACGAGTATTCTGTTTTCTGAATTTTATTTTATGATTAAACCTCGATAATTTGGTATGTACAATATATTACTAAGTATAATTAATTATAAATTATGAGTATTCCATATTTTAACCTGATAAAAATATAATAAGCCTCGCTAATCATGACTCGTGCACCTGTAAGAACTTAGTTGATACAACTTACTTTACCAAAATTAATTAAAATAAAATGTTTAAATCTAAATTATCAATCTAGACTCTAGAGAAACTATGTTTTTATAATAAGTAAAAAATACTGTTAGGTAAGTCATAATTAGGGCCCGGAACTTGATGACCTAAAAATATGTAAAAAATGCACTAAAAAAAATGCATAAAATGACATAAAAATGTTAAAAAATAACATTAAAAATATATATATTTTACAATTTTTAAACTCGAAAAAAAATATTAATCAATTAATAATCTAGTGAAATTTCTTTTTTGTCGAAATTCTTGAAGTACTACAGTAAAAATAACATTAAACATTTATGTTTTATCTTTTAAAAACTTGAAAAAAAAAAATGTAATTAATACTCTTGTATTCTATATTAATACTCTATTCTACAAATTCTAGAAATGTAGAATTTCTACTTTTCTTAAAATTTTGTTTTTTGTCTACTACTTTGTAACAAAAAAAAATATCATACCTACTAATTATATTTGCAAATAAATGAACAAAATGTAGAAAAATGAAAAAAAATGCACCAAAAATATTGAAAAATGACCGTAAATTGAAAAATTCTCCAAAATATGCAAAAAAATGAAAAATAAAAATTGTGCCATTAGATTCTGTATTTCATGAATCAAATTTCTGTAGAGACGAGCAACACATGAGAGCAAAAGAAAAAAAGATGCAAATGCATCAAGTACCGGGCCCTAGTCATAATTATCGAATTCACATATTTTTGAAATAGAATAATAAAAATTAATAAACGCAGTGTACACGTTTTACCCTGTTATCTTATGGAATTATGTTATTGAAATTAACATTAAGGTTAGGTAATTAACCTAAGGTTTGGTTATGGTATTTTTAAACCGAGTGCGAACACGTCATGTACATGTATAGTTAATAATTTATGATTTTATTATAAAATAATATAGTGGATAAGTGTCGGTTACATCATATTATATTTCATCATTGCAATTTCGGATTACAGGTAAGTTATATTTTACGTTGTAAGCGACAATTTAATTATTTAAATGGAAATTGTTTGTTTATTTTTTAAACTAACAACATCTGATAAAGTTTGTACATTTAATTGTATTATACTAAACATAATTGCTATATCATCAAACCCATAAAAAGAGAATTCGATGTACAAAATCAACATAAAAAAAAAAATAATACATATTTTAAAGTTACTCTCCTGAAAAGTTATAAAATTAGCGTTTACGCCATTTTGGCTTGGAGCAGTCGGATCGCATTTTTGCGATCTTCTGCTGTGTCGGACTAATCGGATCACACGGTATATTATATCGTTTCTCTCCGCGTTTACAGACCACAACTTACTGGCGATGAAGTGCTTGAGGCTGACCTTTTACGAGGACTGCATCGACAAAAACCCGGATGTTTGTCGCAACAATCAATTGAAAAACAACGGCAGTTACATGCGTTTCTTTTCCGAGACGAAGGAACAACCGGAGTGCATGGTCTACGAACAGAAGGCTCAGACGTTGAACGACGTGTTGCGATTTTGCCTGGACATGGAAAACAGTTCGTGGTACGGAGGCGCCGAGACGACTTATCAACATTGGCCGTTGAACAAGCTCAACTGGACCGACGTGCCGTACGTGACCAGAGAAAAGGACAGTCAAGCGGTAAGCGTTGTAGGAAAATAGTGTTTTCGGTTTCGCGGTCGTCGAAAATCCCCCCCCCCAATTTTTTTTATAGTTTTCGGTTTCTAAACGGTTTTTCGATAGTCGAGTTCTAGGTCACTAAGGTTAAACCCGGCTTTTTTATGACGATTTTTTCAGTACAAACCTTCGTTTTGTTTTTTTTTTCATTTTGTATACAATTTATTTTACAATTAAAATGGAGGGTTAGCATAAGGGGAGAGATTGAATGAAATTAGATAAGAAATCTTGAATACATTTAGTCGCACGTTGATTATTTTTCCTACAATTTCGGCAACGACGACCACTGTCAACTGCAAGTCCACCGCGAAATTTCCCGGCGACCCGGTCGGCCACTAAGCCTCTGCAGGCCCATTATAAAATTTCGAATTACACATTGAATTTTTTTTATTGTTTTTTCCCCCATCCCCTACCCTGTAGGTCGTCGAGTCTTATTTCTTCAACTCCGACGGTTTTTACGTGCACGTCAACGACTCGGTGGCTCTGTTCGTGGACATTAACGGACCAACGGCGATGGGTCAGATGTGTTTCACAGCCAAGGTGGTGGCTCCATACAGAAAACTGAACAACACTATGCAATTCCGCGTGTGCAAGTACGCGGATCCGCGAGAGGCGCACGAGAACGCCGTGAGAGACGTCCTCGGCACGCCCACGTCCATACCGGACGCGTACGTGGTCAAGTATCCGATTTGGTCCACTTGGGCCCGGTACAAGGTGAACGTGAACACTACCGCGGTTCGGGGTTACGCGCGGGAAATCGTCGACAACGGGTTTCCGACCGGCACGCTCGAGATCGACGACAAATGGGAGACTTGCTACGGCAGCGCCGAGTTCAATACGACGAGATTCGAAGACATCAGAGGACTGGTCAGCGAGTTGAGTAAGTCGAATCGAGCGGGGACCGGAACCTATTGGGTTTTTCGGTCTGGGTTACTCGGTTATTTTTTCAAGGGATTCGGTTTTCTAGAATAAATAAAATGAAACTTGAACCGGTTAATACCGATTATTTGGGAAAATTATTTGCCGGGTAAATATTCTAGCACTTTTCTGTATAATAACCGTAGACCATAACTCGACTGTAGGTTTATTTGTTTAGTAATATGATCTGAATAAAAGCAGTTGATACAATTTGGGAGGTATAAATTTCATGCGACACCGGCTCCTAAATTTTTAAGATTAACCGTTTCCAGAACCTGTTCTTTTCGGTTCCGGTTTGGGTTCCTGGAGTCGAGGCTCATAAAGTCGGGTAAAAAAAATATATCACTGATAGACTCCGCGGAATTTGTATATAGGTACTTATTTTATATTCTAGAATATTCATACCCCCGTTGAGATTATTCTTAGACATTTATATTTCCTTAAAAAGAGTACGATTTTCCCAGGAAAATCTTATAAGCGGAGTTAAAATTATCTTAGAATACTTGTTTAAATGTTTTGTGCAGCGTCTTAATAAGTTATAAATCGCCTCAAAACGGTACTTTAAACTGGTTCATTTCCGTACAATAATCATAAATAATCATCCGATTGGAGGTTTAATTGTATAATATATAATCTGAATAGGAAAAATCGATTCAATGCATTAATATTTTCCGTTACCAAAGTGGAAAAAAATAATTCGTATTTGTACATTAGAATATATAACACAAGAATTACATTAAAAAATTCGAATTGATTTATTTTTGAACTGCCAAAAAATATAGTTATATTACTAGTTGCTACTAATCGAAATTAACCCTTTTATAGTTAGGGTTATGGTTTTCAATTTTTCGTAAATAAAGGTTTTGATTTTGGTTCCTAAATTTTTAAGGTTAACTGGTTACAGAACTGGTTCTTTTCGAATTCGGTTCTGGTCCCCGATTGGTGTGTTTAATTTCCATCTCAACCGTCGTTTTTTCCGTGTTATATAGACGCTGAAGGGTTCAAGACTTCACTGTGGACCCATCCGTTCATCAATTTGGACTGTGCGGAAAAACACGCGTTCGCCAAAAGCAAAGGTTACCTGGTGAAGAGCACGCGGAACACGGTCGAAACCGTCTGGTGGAACGGTAACGCCTCATACATTGACTTCACGAATCCCGAAGCGGCTAATTGGTGGGCCGGCGGTCTGCGTGATTTGCTCGCGAAATCCGGCATTGACACGTTGAAGTTCGACGCTGGAGAATTCAGCTGGTGCGTACAACAGTGCTCGAAATACATACCTGTGCTCAAAATTTATCGTTTCGCGATGGGTGTCGGTTTTATAGAAGTTTACACCGATAAAAAAGCTGTATATGTAACGGATAATAGACATTATAAAAATACGCTCGTATTGATTACAATTATTAGAGTTTGGATTTTGAAGGAATTCGCTTTTTTTTTTCTATTGATCCAAAAGGAATCTATGTCAGCTATAAATTCGATTTATGTTACATAGAATGAAATGCACTCAATTGTATTCTACTTCCTCTTTTTTTTTTTAGCTATTTTTGGATTTTTGGTATTTTTTTTTTATTGTTTTCAAAACATTTTCTAAATAAATATAATTTGGGTACATTAATATTGTAATTATTACTAGAATTCATATTTTGAAAGCAACTGATTTTTTTTCTATTGGTTTAAAACGAAGCTATATGTGAACTATTACGATTATATACGATTAATGTGTTTCATGGAATGAAATGCACTCAATAAGATTTTGATTTTTTAGATTCTGAATGAAGTGAAGAAGCTAGTGTTTTTACAATGATGTTTATTTATTTTTTTTTTATTTTTATTTTTTTTCTGTGTACAACTTTTCGTATAGAAATACTTGTTCAAAAGTTTCGATCAATAACTTTTTGAAACCGGATTTGCCTCTAGATTGTACTTTAAAGAGGTCATTTTTTGAATTTCTCAATTCT
>JAIPRM010005679.1:0-20090 GCA_025469315.1 Stegophylla sp. TES_Ste_2020 | reverse complement strand
TTAACTTCCTTCGTTCAGAATCGTTTTACTGAAGAAATGATTTATCGTTTCTTTAAAATATAATACGCCCGTCAAGAGTATACCACCCGTCGTGCGAAGTACACCCATCGTGCGAAGTATGTCCGCTCTTTTATCTTAATTGGTTATGTGTATTCCTGAAAAATTTATTGACTTGGGTATTAAAGTAATTTTTAAATGTTTCCATAATTATTTTTAATAAACTCATCACTTTATGTCAGACAATGCTATTATGTTGTCTGAAAATACTATTTTATTTTGCTGTGACAAAAGTGTATGATTCCTTTGATGAATAATTAAAATAGAATGTATTATTTTTATTATTTTTTTGATTCAAATCTACTTCATTATATTTTTAATTAAGTATGTTCTGATTTTTTTTCAAAGTATTAATCATGTAGTTAAAATAACGAAAATATATTTATTTATTGGAACTATTACTTTCATTTGTACTGTTTTATCCCTACTTGCGTTAATAAATTAAGGTTTATGATACGGTTAAAATGTTTATATTTATTAGATATACGACTACTACAACACGACTACTCTAAAAACTAAAACTAATTAAGCACCCACTTGAAGTTTAAGTCTCATCAGACTATAATACAAAGGCTAATTAACTTGGACTTAATTCAAGTATTGATTACTAGTTATAATGCGCTGATTATTGAATATGCATGTCTTAGATGATTTGGTCGTATAATTTCGCCTTACCAACTTCGCTGGCCGAGTAAAATCCGTCCGCTTAATGAGACGAAAACATTTCCAATTATGACTACTTTTTGCTGGAATGCTTATAGTTAAACTTTGAAGGTCAGAAAATGGTATTATTTGTTCTAATGAAATTCAATACTGCCATATATTATGTCAAACGTGTATAATTTGTACTTTTTCTTCCTATTTATATTTTTATATTTACTCACATTATAATTAAAAGTTTTGTTTGTTTTGTACTAACAACTTAACTAAACAAATAAATATAATTATAAAATTAACTGCCTTCTTTTATTATTTTTCCATAGATTCGAAAAACTTTATGTGAAATTAAAGGTACGCGTGTTTAGAGTAAGATATAATTATAAAAGCTGTATTATATATATATATATTTCCCCTAAGAATCATTTTATTTTACAAAGCCAAATAAAATTTGTGACATTCAATGAAGTAAGTTAGAAAAAATCATTGTTTGTGGTAGTGCTAATGAATTTATTTATGAAAAACATTTCACTGTCAACAAAATAAATAAAAATAAAAATCTAATGAAGGAAATGTTTTATACTTAATATACGTAAAATAATTATTGACACTCATATATTTACTTTGCACGAAATAGATCCAAAACGTAAGAATGGCTAAAAAAAATATTTTTTTTTCCAATGTTTAGACTGTTACGATCTCGTTTACAGCACCAAATAATGTATCACATAAAAGTTACAAAATTGGAACAAAAATAATATAGTAAGTTTTCAAAACTTAAAATTGGAATCAATGATATATATATATATATATATGTTTGTTAAATTAATTAATAATTAGTACATTAAAGTTTTTATTATTGTTTGATGTTTAATAATTATTATTTATTAATTTCCGTACTATACAATAACATCAATAGAATTATTAATTCATAACCTCAAAAATATTTAACCATCAGTGAGCTTTCCCCGAATGTGGTCAACTTTGAAAGTGTTTTCGACTGTGTAAGCGGAAAAATGATAATGTAATTAGTTTCCGACCTTAAGACTGAAACTGAATGTTTGTCATACGTAAAAAAAAAAAAAATCAAATAAAACACTGCGCCATCTAATATAAAATATATTAGGTATTAAATATAATGTGGCATATATTATAACAATATTATTGTTAGTTATCGTTATAGGTTGAAATCTCTATATTCTCATTTTCTTATGTCTCCGTGGTGTGTGGCTTCTTTTCACCAAAACAAAACCATCGGGCTTATATTATAGTAAAGGCGGAAAAATATTGAGTGTTTTGAGCACACTCGTGAGAAGGACTACGGGGTGGGATGTGGTTAGGGAACGTTTGGTAATATTTATCAAAATATCAGACCATTTACCACTGAATGCGGAGTAACCGTATAGTTTTAGAGTGTGTGTTTATTCTTATTGTTTTTTTTTACGCTTATTTCCCGACATGAAATCAAATTACGGTATAGCATGGCTGCAGTCAGATTATTATTATTATTATTATTATTATTATTACTGCAGCGCGATTCCTTTGTTTTTCTTTCCGCAAACGTATCTTGGAAATATTTCAGTGTGTCGTATACAACAGCACATGCGTACCTACCAGAATGATATTTGTACCATCGATTTTACACCCGACACAACCCGGATATCCGGATTTCAATTACGGAATAAAACGACACTTTTAAATGTCGTCCTGCTCACTGAGTTGTTATTAAGTTTTTGCTTATTTTATTTATTTTTTTTTATTAATACTATTATAAAATGTAAATAATAATAACTCATTACTGAGAAGTCAAAGCGGTTGAAATTTTTCGAAAACTAAAAACCTATCAAACGGTTTTTTTGTTTGTTTCTGATTCTACGTCCACGCTGTTTCTACTGATCATGTGACGGCAAAAGGAAATTGGGAAAACCCCTTCCCCCCAAAAATTACCAATTATTATAGCCATATCAGTCTTTTTAAGTTTCAAAAAACAATAATCGTTTTAATTATAATAATTACATAAATGTACATTATACAATAGGTAGTACAGTTAGAATCTCCCTCACTCACTCAATTTGTCATTACTACCGGTTTTGGGTTGTTATTTTTTAATTTCACTCTCTATTATATGACAGTTAAACGTTATGATTACAATATTATGAAGGAAATTAAAAATTTGAATTCGGAATTAAATTTGAAGAAATTGGAGGGACTTCTCAAAAAAGTTATGTTAAAATACGTACATCGTATGAGTATATACGTAAGATATAAGGTATGACTGTAAGAGTACAGTCGACATCTCGAGAAAACGTATTTGAATGGTTGTATTTAACACGTATGCAATTAAAACATTAATTACATTTTATTAATATATCTTCTCACTGTTATATACTCACTGCAGTATAAAAACTCACGATTCTTTTAATATTGTAAATTATAAAATTTATCTAATTCTATACAGTTATATACCACATTTTTCTTTATATTTGCACTGTTGTTTCATTAGTTTTGAATTCGTTTAAACATTTAATACGTTGTAATTATTTTTATAGTTCTAAATCTGTCATATTGTATCAGATAACCTTAAAATATTATACTAAACTTCAAGCAAGAAAAACAGAACAAAAGCGTGTATACAATGTTTTCAAATCAAATTGTAATTTATTGTAATTAATCGCGTGGTTCTGCGTACAGTCTTTTGAACTAACCAAAAGCCTTTTTTTCCATGATAATATTAATTAGTAATTTATTAATATTAATATTAATATAAATCAAATATTAAATAAAAAATCAGAATAATTCTGAAATTTAATTTCTACGAATTAAAATTTCTCCTGAAAATTATCATGCGATAGAGATGTATTAACGACGTTGCAAAGAAAATAGTTTTTTGATTGAGATGTAATACATAGCCATAATAGTATTGCCTACCGTCCAAAACGAAAAAAGCTGTGACAGAATTTTTACAGCTTTTCGGGAGAGCCAATTGAAGTTTCAAACATGAATTCTTAT
Organism: Stegophylla sp. TES_Ste_2020; assembly: GCA_025469315.1. Taxonomy (NCBI): domain Eukaryota; kingdom Metazoa; phylum Arthropoda; class Insecta; order Hemiptera; family Aphididae; genus Stegophylla; species Stegophylla sp. TES_Ste_2020. The sequence goes on along the minus strand of JAIPRM010005679.1, from coordinate 16,367 downwards.
TCTGTTTTTGATATTATTTATAACAAGTCATAAAAAATGTATAAAACTTTACAACCGTTTCCGCGCTCTCATGATTACTCTCTTGTTGATACATGGTTTAAATGATATAAAAATATATAAATAAATAAAATAATTATAAAAAATTAAAAAAATTAAATTAATGATATTATAAATGAAAGAAACGTAAAAAAAAAAAAAATATATATATATATATATTATAAAGTATAATTTTTTCGGAAAGAGTTCTACGTAAAATCGATACTACAGATTCAATATCATAATTTTGAAACATTCTGAAATTGTTTTTGTCTACATTGATATTTTTTTTAAATCTTTGGGAGGACTTTGATCGGTTTAAATTGGACTGAAATAGTATATTGTGTTGTAAGGGCGGGAAGATGGCAATTGCACGTAAGGTTGCGTTTCGTTCAAGACTGAAATTACCTTTCCGCATGAGCCACTGCACATACTTTAAAGTATAAACATACTTCAAACAGAGTTTCATAACGTTTGCTGAAATCAAGACATGCACATTTATAAATAATAATGCACGTTTTACGACTTTTACGAATAAACGTGTTCATAAATGCATTATTCTGCATAAAGGCGTGCAATAAAATAATTGTGTTTTGAAAATCGAATATTAATGTCACCGTCGAGACCCATCTCCAGAAGTCTTTGCAATTTCACCAGTTTTTGTTAAATCGCGTTATTCCACATCAGATCCATTGCATTTAACTCGATCCAAGCATTCCCAGAGGAATTCCACTTCAAGGTATTTTCAGTAACATTGTGTACATCAAAGATTAATCTCTTAGGTACATTCAATTCCTTCACGCTTGGACAAAACTTTACGTTTTTTCGCGCAAATCTTATCTGACTGTTTAAAAATATTATATTTTATTTCTATACGGATTAAACGAATTGGATCGAACCAACGGACCCTAAAATTACGTCTTTCTCTTCCATGATACTCCCCTAAAAATGCCCATGACTTTTGTCGCACTCGGATTGCGGTTATATTTTTATTCGTTAACTCAGTCCAAAAATAAAAGGCAATAAAAAGAGGTTTAATGTCGATTCGGCCCGATAGTTGAGCTGTAATAGAAGACTAGACTGGATATCATTTGCTAATAATAAATATCGTATCTCATTGTGGACAAAAGTAGAATAAATTGCAGCAATTTTTTATGATTACTGCTCTTGCAAAACTAGAATATTAGTAATTTAACAAACATGCGAAATTTGTTCTTTTTTAGAATAACAATTTTCAAAAAATATATTAGGTAATTAAATATGATTGAAAATATTAAGTTTTATTTTATACAATTAAAAAAATTGGCACCCAGTTTATAAGGTCTTTTGAACGCCTACTGAGTTTATAATTATTCAGCTCAGGTATGTGATATTTTTAATTTGTGTTTTTTTTAAATTTTATTTATTCTTCTTTTATATTTATCTAACTATATTGATTCACGACGACAACGTTGAGATTATGTGTCGGAAATTGGAATTTGCGAGACGGTTTTTTTTTTTTTTGTAAAACGATTTCGTTTCATTTTTCGTGTGTCACATCATGTTGGAAATGATATACGAGTAAAGCATATTATAAACACATCATCATCATCACAATCATTGTAAGGATGATGCATTTTTAAACACTTTTAAGATTTTTAGTAATTAAATCGAGATTAAACGTCTATAGTGACTTTTGAATTTTGAAAGGACAAATATTATACCAATGGCGTACTTTGGAGTGCAAGGTGAGCAATTTCCCCATACAGCCTTATTTCAGATACGGCAAATTTTAAAAGGCAACATGTTAACGAAATGTGTATTTGGTTTCCAGACGATTATTCTAAACCAACTGGAATCGATCATAAAATATCATGATCAATATTAATTTATTTTTTATAATTGCTTTCTTTGATACCATTTTAGATGTTTAGATGATAAATATTACATGTCTAACACGACACATGCACTAATATTATATTATCATTTATTAATCTCAGTGACGGTCGACGAAGTATATTATGTAAATCGACAAAATCAACCTTTGATTTGTGATGAACAATAAAAAGAATCTGGAGTTTATTCGTATCTAGTACATATGTATATATGTTTTTGGGTTATCATTTATCAAATACACTAAAATCGGATTAAATTGTATGTTATAGGTCATCCATGACAGATAGTTATTTAAATCATATTCTATACTGAACATTCATGTACAGTCGATATCGTCATTAATAATTTATGATAAAATAATTGAAGATTTTTCCAGATTAAAAGCTAGGAATAAAATCTAATTAGGTTAGGTGTATATGTGTTAAACTACCTACTTGATACTATATTTTTTATAACTTATGAATATTTGATGAAATTAAATGATGATTGTAAATATGACCGTAATCTTAGCAATAATGTTTCTAGCTAATTGTTTTATTAAATATAAATTCTGTTAAACACAATTTTTTATCATATGGGCACCTACCTACTACTGAGAGTAAGATATTCAAAATTTTTAATCACAAAAGTCTATACAATGACAGTTTCTCTCTATAGTTTCCTCCTAACTTGTATGGTTGAATAAACAATTGAGTATTTTATTGACGGTATTATAGCCATAGCTGAGAATGAAATTTATAACAAACTACATTACGTAACTGGTTACGAAGCATAAAAAAAATTTGTTCTCAGGGCAGTAAAATCCGAAACACACCACTGATACTATCTATAATATTATGATGTGTAGACGTATTTAAATTTTTATTTTCTTTACAGTGACCTCGAAAATTGCAGTACAGTTCGCCGAAGTCGGAGAAATTGCATTTCTTGTTATTCGAAAGGTTTCAACGGATTTCGCGATTTAAAGCCCGTATAGTTCGAAGCAGCTAATATAAACTGTAAACAATATATATATATATATATAAAGTGTAAGTATTTATTTGAAATTTCACGTCTTTATGTCAGCTGTACACTTTAATCAGTGTACAATATCGTGGAATACAATAAATGCGAATTACGATTTTACCTCGTGCAATGCTTCTCTATATTATACGATTTAACAGCGTGAAATTCAACGTACCTGCTAATAAAATTCCTAATCGAACGCTTGAGCCATGTGGACTTTAGTCGCAGTTTCATTCGTCTTTGAAGCGTTTTCCGAAACGGAGACGACAAACCGCTGACGAATCGTATTAGCTTTACGGTTTCGTCATTCCGATAATAATATACTATACGTACTCGGTACTATAATATATTGCGGGAAAGTCGACGGTATAATATAAATAGTAAAACGTATTATTTCACACAAGTGCTATTTCATTTTAGACGATCTATGGTAAACAGGGGCGCATTAAGTGGGAGGGGCAAAAGGTGCATTTGCTTCGGGTGGAAGTTTTGAGGGAGCGGTAAATTGTTTAGATAATATTTGCGTTTATAATTCAAATGCTCACAAAAAAAAAATAAAAACTGTATATATAAATATTTATATGTATATACATTTCATTATTTTCACTCAACTCAAACTGAGTCTAAAGTCGATCTCTCTAAAATATAAACGAAGATAATGATGTTTATATATATATTTTTAATAATGTTATGATCATTTTTACTAATAAGCTATTATCTGAGGAAGCGACGAAAATTTTTTGGAATTTATTTATTCTTCCATAATATATATATATATATATGCATCTATGCGCCTAGGGGCGCAAAATAATTCCCCCCCCTCCATGCATTGACCTCTAATGCACCCCCGATGCTAAATCGTTCATGGTGTTGTCGTGATCGTCGTGTTATAAATTCATAATTTATAATAATACGGTGGTGAGTAGGTCGAAGGAAGACGAAATGGTGAGAGAAAAACATTCCACTGCCGTTCTTTTCTCAGTTTTCTCGCGCTTCCATAATGTGCATTTGATCGATGACAACGTTCTGGTTTTTTTTTTTTTATTATTTTGAAAACGTGCTGGCTTCTAGTCGTCTGCGGACGAAAATCGTATGCGCTTTTTCTACCCTGTAAGCGTCAACAACGTATGAGCGTGAGCAAGGCCGTACCCATTTCGGGAGAGGTTTAGATTATAAAGACGTGTTTTGATTAAATAAATTAGGACAAAAAAAAATCTCAACAAAATCTACCGTTTAATATTTTATTATACGGCAAACGGTATATTTAAAATATACCGTTTGCCGTATAATAATAATTACATTATCATGAAGTTTATGCGATTTTGCTTTTAAAATAATATTATTAATTATTATATAATTTTATTTATTTTGATTTAAAAATAAATTTCAGGGGGGGTTTGAACCCTGAAACCCCTCCCCTGGCTATGGCCTTGAGCGTGAGGAAACGTTTTTTACGAGAGATGTTCGTCTCATTAGTACATGGTGCGGCGGAAATAACGTCAGATTGTAAATTTTACTGTCCATCAAAGATATTCGAGTAAATTACCTTAAATAATACACTCTAATACTGTATTACTGTATTCAATGATACATCTTTTAAAATTGATCTTGCTACTGCAATATGTACATACCCCTGTAAATTTGTTTGCTTCTATTATATTTTATAATATTAATACAAACTATAAAAAGCATATTGCTGTAATTGTTTTTGTACAGATATAACCTAAGCAGGTGTTTTGTCAACATTTGAAGTGGCCCGTATACAGAGCCCCTTGCTGAAATTATATGGTTATAAAATTCAATTACTGATTTAAAATTATACAACTTCCTACTATAGTTCGAACGTTTCTAAAACGCTCGATTTTCTTTGAAAAAATGTTAAATAAGACATTTTACCAAGTTTGAAAAATTCGAATCAAAACTGAAGGTGCAAAAAAAAAAAAAAAAGAAATAGAAATTTTTAATTGGTAACGAAAAAGATTTTTGAATCTATAATTTAAACAATAAGAATTATATATACATCAAAGATTTTTTTTTAATGTTTTGAGAGTTGCGACAATAATTATAGTGTTGATCACGTATATAGTAGAACCCACCTCCTCTACCCCGAAAATATTCGTTGGCACGTGGCTTCATTTGGCTCCAAGTCCTTGTACCGGAGCTCAGAAAGCGATCGAGAGTGATATGCGAACGTTGAAAAATGCGCACCTATTGTTGTTTCTGTGTTTAGGTAGTAATAACCGTCAACTTAATATACTTTTCTCTTCTCTCAGACTCTATTTGGTTTTTATTAGCTTTCAAAATCACAAAGGTTTTTCTTCCATGTCCCGGTACAAGGATATCGGACTCGCGGGAAGCGTTATTGTGGATAGCACGCTCGTATAAATGTACATGGCGTATACGAAAACCGTATGGTCGCACGTCTCTCCTATTTTTTTTTCGCCATTAATTTCCATTCCCGGCGTCGTATACACTAGTGCTAATGTATATATATGTATATTATATCCTTTGATTCATTTATTTCGTCCATTTTCCCTGCACAAATCCCGCGTCTCGTTCTCCCGCAAACCGTCTAATCACTGGCGTCCCGGGGTTAGTGCGTGGATGCACATTTATATATATATACGCTTAAAACAGACGTTTAAAACTCCTACGTGTATGTATTTTTTTTTTCTAAACCCTCTGATGTCACCACATTCGCGGCTGTCCGCTCCGCTGGTACACCCCACACCGTCTAAAGCCAATATGTCTGTACACACACACACGCGAGTAAGGCGCACACACGCGGTTTTTCCCCATTCCCTTATCCTGACGTGACCTAGATGTGACAAATTCGATTCTCCCTCCGGTTTAATGTTTAAATCAGTTACACAAACACACACACACACACACACATATATATATATATATATGACATCAGCAGAGGCGGATGGAGGAATAGAGCTGAGAATGTAACAATGATACATTTATCTAAAATGGTCGCTTGTAATTAGTCGATAAGGAAAAAAAAAAACACAAAAAAAGAGGTATTGTCTATTATGTTATAAATTCGCTCGTCTTATATGGCGATAAGAGAAAATGTGGAATTTCGGTAACGGCTCATGCAGTTCAAACAACAAAACTCTTTCCTCGATTGAGACAATCACCTATATATTTTTTGTGCAGGTGAAGATTTAATTGATTTAATTAAACAAGCATTTTTTTTTTTTTTTTTAATTCAGGTAAAATTTAAACAAGATTCGTATTAATTTTCTCCACACGCATTTGGTTGTACTATTTTTGTTAACAATTCAGTTACGCAGTAGAGCACTTCACCAGATGTTATTTTACTTTTAGTGTAGGGAAAAAATATGTTGTTGAAATACCAAATTAAACTGAAATATTTCAATTGTGCTTTTAATAATTAATATGTCCCCAAAATATGTTTGAAAATAATAACGTATCTTCATAAGCAAATTATATTATAAAGCAATAGAATATAGAGCAATGCGGAAAAAAAGACAAACTGTTCAATTTTATTTTAATAACTTTCATCTTTTTTATGTTTGGCATGCATTAATAAATATATATTAATAATATAATATTTACATCACAATTTGTATAAATTATTACCAATTTAATTGTGTCAACACCATTCATCAAAAGAATATTATAATATAGTGCTAAAGTGCCAAAACAATTAGAATTGTAGACTCACAGTTTTTTTTTTTTTTTTAACACAGTAGTTGTCAATATGGCTCGAGAAATTTTTCTACCCATCATAATACAATTAATAAAGTAAAAGGTTATATAATAATACATACAGTGATAAATATAGAGAGCACACTCGGCATATTCACGGATATATTTACCAAATGGTTAACCAGGTTAACTACACCGGGAAACAGGAGAACACACAAGGTATTATGGAGAATCGTAAAGTTCAAACACGTCAACGGGGCGTCTCTAATATCAGATCGACAACTATTTCGATTAGAATAGCAGAGATTCCGTCACCAAATATCCGGAAATCGTTTTTATAAACATTTTCTCCCTTACGAAAAAGGCATTTTATCGAAACTCACTAAATAACAACAACTATATTTACCGACGGCAGTTGTTGAATAGACGAGACGAAACGTTTCTAAAACGAATTTAAAGGTTAGTCAAATGTATATTATGTATAATATTCAGTCATAGGTCGTTTATATTGGACCTTCATGGGAATTTCGACGTAAACGGAACAGTCTACTGAACGCATACGTTGTAGTTTCCCGAAATCACCGGTGGTGGAATTTACGCGTGTCCGTAAACGATGTCTGTCGACTGTCAGTTAAGTATATCCCATCGAGTTCGTCATACGTTTAAATCGGTCAGGGGTTCACAATTTTAATAAGGGAATCAATCAGTGCAAACAGTACTAGAAAATCATAGAGCCTCAGTTTCCATAGCGATAACAATGTTGTGTATATAAATGATAATATTGATAAGAAGTGATTGTAATGTAAAAATCACTTTTAGTACGATACAAGCATTATGTTGGTAGTACTTTTTCAATTACATGACTTTAGAGACCCCCGAACAATTGAAATTATAACGATCGTTGGGGACCAAGATGTACTGGACAGGTTGTAATACAGCCAGAGATCAAGGCCCTGGAATTTTTTACGTAAGCTAGATCATCATTTTCCGTTTCTATAGAATTTTATAAATACAAAATACGTTAACAACGATATTTAGAATTAAATAAAATATATTTTTGTTGCTTTTCTTATATCGATATCTAAAGGTCATCGAAAAATTGATTTCAATTGGAATTTGCCAAACTTACTAAGGGTATAATGCGTTTTGCGCACATTGTCAAAAATATATTGGTAAATTATAAACACGATAAGAAAATGTTTAAGAAAACTGCACATTTTGACGAAAACCTTACATCTGATTAAAGCCAAATGGGTTATTAAAATTTACAATACTACGTAAATGTTGGGAAATAATTCTATTATTAATTTTCAAAGAGGTGTATTTAAATCCGTTATTGGGCCACTGTCTTTTTTTCAAAAACTTCTCTATGATGTTTATTTAACGTTTTAATTTCTTCGTAATCTTCGATTAAATTTAAATTGCATCTCATCCAAAGAAAATATGATTTAAAAATCTTCGGGTAAAACTCTTCGTTACATGTATATTATAGTTTAAGATTTTAGCGATAGCGTTAAGTATATGATAATAAATCACTATAAAAATCTCATTGCACATAAATCAAAATCGATAACATTGTAGATTCTAAAATATTGATAGAAAAATCATAAATGCCGACCGAATAAAAATTTACGATGATTCCTCCGTAGACTTCAGTCTACTCCTCAAACCGGCCCCGAAAGCACTAAACTGTGGGTATACAGTGGCGGTGGTTGATGTGGATGTTGTGGATGTTTACCTGCGGTCTCACGTCGTAAGAAACCACACGCGTTCTAAAGGTGTCTCATAAAAATGAATCTTTGGACACAAAATATAAAACTGTTTTATTATATTCACATTTGTTGTATAGCAACAGAATCGAAAACAAACAACTCTTGTATTATGTTATGAAAATATGAATAGACTATCTGACTACAATATAAAACGTATTTTAGTGAAATTTTTTTTTTTTATATGTCAAACTTGTTTTCTTCTAAAAAATTATATAATAATTTAATATAATATATTAATAATATTAATAAAGAGAATTTATTGATATGATAAAACTAAAAAAGGGAGCCTTAAGAAATAATATGACTCTACATTTTGTAATATTTAAGGACAATTTTTAAGTCGTAAACTAATCAGATAGAATATTCAAATCTATGTGTAATGATGATTCATCTTTAGGGAAATATATTTTTTGAAATAATTTCAAATTGGCAGAAAAAAAAAATGTTTTAAAAACTTTAAAAATTAAATATAAATCAATTAAAAAAAAAAAAAAATAATAATAATAATAAAATAGTCAAAGTCTAATCATATTATTATAGAACATTTTAGAAAAAATTGACAGCTTAAATAGTTATTATTTATTATACTATCTAGATATATATTTTATTAACATTATTTATATTTATAAGTTGAGTACACGAAACACGCCACTAAAAAGATAAGCTGATAGTTCCATAAGTGTCTGAAAACAGGAAGATACTGGTTTACGAATAAAATAATAAAAAAATAAAAAATAGTAATGTTATGGTTTTATATTTTTGTACTTAGATTTTTCACACAATGTCGTTTAAAATATTCGTCCAAATGTTTTAATATGAGTTCAGTCAAACGGAAGCCACCCGTATGTTGTGTTCAACGTCCAGGTGTCGCATATTAACAAAGTATACACGGTCTCGGTGCTTTTACACAAAATAAACAAATTTAATTTTTCTACTCAAAATCGACATTAAACCGCGCTTTATATGCCGCCTGCTAAAATCTATCAATCCGCTCATTGGATATACGTCTGTGCCCGACACCACAAGTTTAAGGTACGATTGTGTCTACCACCTACCGATTTGTTTTTACGTTTTTTTCAAATTGTCCCCACGTTGCACAGCAAGTCGATTATCAAACCGAAACGTCCCCATGTTATACAGCAAGCTAATTGATGATATAGATTTGAATTGAGCTCGAGGCGCTAATGGCACGACACCAACTTGCGAAGCAAATGTAGGGAGTTTTGCGAAGTGAGCCAAACAACGAAGGTATGGAGCGAAGCGACGCTCAATGTCATTCACGGTGACGAATATTATTAATTTCTTAATATTAAATTAATTATTAATATTATTAATAATTATATCTATAAAAATCTAACCAAGGTTTGACAACAATTGATAACAAAGAATAACAAAGCAACATTGATTAATCAATGATTATAATATCAAAATATCGGTGGCATATAAAGCGCGGTTAAATGTACATTTTGAATAGACCATATTTCGTGTATAGTGCCGAGACCATATTGTGCACTTTGTTAATATGCTACCCCAGCGGTTCTCAACCTATATGTTGGTGACCCAAGATATTTACCTAATTTTTCTTGCGATTTTCTTGAAAACAATAGTTACCCGTCTTCTCACACCTACTTAATTTTTTAATTAACTAAAAGAAACTACCAATTAATCTTTGTGTATTTATTTATTTATTTAAAACCAACGTCCAAAATTATGAATTATAAGCTTGTTTATCGAATGATAATTTACATTATATCAAGTTTCATTAGGTAATTATTTTTAAAATAATGTCACATTGGTAGTTAAAAATTAAAATATTTTTATCAACGGTGTAAATTTTTAGCGACCCATTCGAAATTGTTCGCCACCCAAAATCGGGTCGCGACCCTATGATTGAGAACCGACCGCGTGCTACTCGGTCGCGAGAAAAGGTTAATTTTACGAAAAAAATCGCTCTATAAAACGATATTCGTTTCGTCCGGCTGCTTTTGGCCATCGCCACCACCGCCGCCGCGTGCGAGGGAGACTTAAAAGGACGGCTCGGCGGCACTGGTGGAATATCATAAATATCGAAACGCCGCGGACGGACTATATAATAATAACACGTCACATCTCGCTGGCATACTCGAATTATTATTATTATTATTATTATTGTTATTATTATTTTACGTCTGATACGCGGGCTCGGTGACGACGGTCGTAAACAATAATACGTCGTGTGTGTGTGTGTCGCGAGCGCGTTGACCGCGATATTAGAATGGAGCGACACTCAGATACACCCGGGACACAATACTTACATTATGTACCCGTCGACGGGGAGGGGAGGGGTTGTTATGCTCCACTCCGTCGTGTAGAGTAGTAGTAGTACGACACCCGCCACGGCGTAGCCTGACTCCACCGTTTCTAGAATTCTAGATTGCTCAGACTGTATTTACGACGACGACGACGACCCGTATCGGTTTGCTCGAAATCGCCTTCCCCAACAGCAGCGGAGGCGGTGGCGGAGGCAGAAGTAGAAATGCGTTTCCCCCCGGTAATGTCAAAAACGTTCACATAATATCGATTTCTCGCACTCGTGACGACAATACGCAGCCGTTTAGTAGTACTATTATTATTGTCATTGTGATTATTATTATATCATTACTAGCTGAACCCGTGCACTTCGTAGCCCGTTAAAAAATTCAAAGATGGTCCGTGTTTTATACATATTATTTTCTATAACCAATGGTAACCCTATACAAACAACCAAATGCCTATTCGAAATTTTAAAATCTCTGTATTAGCTCCCCTTAAGAGATTGAATTTTAGAAATTTTCTTTCGTAAAAACCTTCTCCTGGAAATTACAAACATCTTAAAAAAAATTTAAACCAAATCGGCCCTGCCGTTCTCAAATGATGAATTGTTATACATTTTTGGCTCCATTTATATATATGTGTGTGTGTGTGTGTGTGTGTGTCGAGTCTCCGCGAAGGTTGTATCCGAATTGGTTCCCATACCTGAAAATTGACATCCGAATTGGTTCCCGACATTCCACGAAACACACATTCGAATTGGTTCCCGATATTCTTTGTAAGTGGGAAAAAATTCAAAAAATATTTTTAATGTAGCGCGGACGATAATTGAACATTTAAAAAAAAAGTTGAAAATGTTCAATAGAACTAAAGTTATTGCAATCGTCAGTTCATTGTGAAACACCCTATATATTATATTATATTACTTATTATTATTAATTTTATTTTTTAAATTACATTCATGACAAAATCTAAAATGTTTAATCATTTTCATTATATTATTTATTATTATTTAAAAAAAATAAATAAAAATTGCCGAATTGAAAAAATGTATGGTTATTTTATTACTTATTATTATTTTTTTAAATTTTTATAAAATGTCAGTTCCTCAATTTATTTTTTGGAATAAACTACCGAAAATTTGACGAAAAAGATCATCATTTTTTGATCCAAACTATGAAACTTTAAATATAAATAGACATAGAAAATAAAGATATAGATAGATAAAATATGAGAAATATTTTGGTGCAAGAAAATTTTGAAAATGTGAAAAAAAAATTGGAACAAATTTTTCTAACACTATTTTTCTCATTAATTTTTTCCACATACATTATTTATTTGTTAAAAAAAAGTAAATTAAAGTAAATCATAGACAAGAGAGCCGGACATACTTCGTACCACGGGTAATCTTTGCTCTTCGAGTCAGATAGTCTTAGTGAGTGGGTTGAAAACGACAATTATTATTGTTCTTTTTATCATTAAGTCCTTCGTTCAGAATTGTCTTTTTGATGAAATACTGTATTATAATACTTACATAATATTTATATTATTATAATATATATTTTATCACTTAACTCTAACATCTTTGGTATTTATTAGAGATTACAATATTATACAATATAAGTTATATTAAATAATCGTTGAAATATTATGAAAATTGAACCACTTTTTCAGAGTCAGACGAACATCGTTTACGACTGGTTCACTACTGGTAGAGTGCGTCAGAAGAATAGCAGGCGGCGGTGGCGGATAGGTTGGAAGTTATTTTCTCATTTTCTTTTTTCTTTTTTGGCATATTTCATGGGGTACACATCGAGTAGAGTTTATCTAGCTACAAGCGACTCTGCTACCGAATTATAATCCCTGGGGCATTTTTTTTTTTTTTTTATTAGAAAGCGTTTTATTTTGAGCTACACGTTTTTAAACACTCATTTGAAAATTCATATTTTACACACGTATACGTTTTGCTAGAATATTTTTTTTCCAGATTAAATATACAATATTACATCCCCCATAATCCTCGAGGGGAAAAAAATAAATAAATAACCGCTTCGTAAATGCAATCACGTTACAGTATTATAATGTACTTTCATCTAACCAGTCGCGACTAACTGAATACCGAACAGTAGTTACAAAATAAATAATACGCAATGTACAACGCGCGAAAACGGGATTGTTTCGTGCAACACAATATTATTATTGATATTTATTGCGAAACCGTATTTATGAATTCGTATATACTTACAGACACGCGATTAATCAAAATATTATATATTCGTACACATTTTAATCGAGACTACTGTCGGACGCGCTTTTCAGCGTATTAATCATGATCTATTATCACAACATATTATTTTCAATTTTTACTCTAATATTACAATAATAATAATAATATATAGTAAATGTGCATACAACGGTATAAAGTATTATGATAAATAAAGTTTGAAATCGTGTTTTGTTGTTTCATAAAATGTAATAAAGTTGTTTATGCAATATATATATATATATATATATATATATTTTGTATATAAAGTATAAAATGTCAAATTTAAAAAGTTTTGATTTGTCGTGGTTTTTAAAAACTATTCAGCAAAACATCACGTCGTATGGGAAATTAAAATTTGTTGCTATTAGAAAGCATAATATCCGTTTTGCTAAAGGATTTTAATAAATTATAAACGTTAACATTTCAAACAGATTTGTTTCAAATATACTGTTATTATACCGGTTTGTTCAGATTTCAATTACTTTTGTAGTTTCTCCACGTGCGTTCGTGCTTTAGATATATTTGCATTCGAAGTTAAAGGAGATTTTCACTGTACCCAAATACATATAATTTCGGATCTCTCAGATGTATCTCAGTGTAATGTTCGTTTCAACTAATTTATGTTATAAATCTTAATTATTATTATCTTTTACGTGTAAAATCCAAATAGTATTAAAAGCGAGTGTTAATTCGCGTAAGAGTTATATAAAATATAAATATTTTGATACATTACATAACCATATTCGTAAATTTGATGTTCTAAAATTGAGTTTGATATTTCTATTTGGTATATTAATAATGGAATATAAAAACTAGCAAGTGCTAGTATCAATTTTATACCTATGTACATAATACAAGTATACTAAAAATTTTGAAAAATATAATCAAATGTTTATGAATAAATGTCTCACTTATGCCGTGTGATATATGGCTTTAATTAAATTTAATCTTTGGGTGAAATATTATCGAGCATTTTGACGGTCAAATTTGTGCCAAAGTCTAATCAAAAAATAATAAATCTTAACATCTTGAAAATTAGTTTCACTTTATTTGAAAACTATGATGTGCTATTCAAGAAATCAAGTAGTAGTATTTTGATCGAGATTGAGTTCACAACAAGTTTAGTGATATTATGAAATTTGTTAATAGCACGTGGATCACTCGTTATCACTAATGTATGTGTCATCTCGAAACAAGGCGTATAGGTACAAGGGTGATTAGAGGGTCATTATGCCCTGGATTTTGTTTAATTTATATTTTGTTTAGTGTACTCGAAATCTTTCTTATTATTTTATATATTTTTATATTATATAGAGGAGACTCGGGTAATTTGAAAAAACTATTTTAATTTACCTAGTGATGATTAAAAACCAAGTAAGAAAAAATTTTCAACGATAAACTAATATCGGGAGCTGCATTTATAGACCTCTCTGCAGCATAATATGATACTGTTTGGAAAAATGGACTGTCGTGGAAAATAACTAAAACTATATCATGTCCAGTTTTGTTGCGTTATACTGAGACGACACTTGGCAATCGGAACTTTCGAGTTTTCCTTTGAGGACAGAAAAGCAAAAACGTGAGCTCAACAACGACTTACCTCAAGGCTCAGTTTTAGCACCAGTATTGTGCTAAAACTATAAACGTTTAATGTCCACGATATGCCAAATACTATAACAAAAAAGTTTGCTTACTCTGATGATACATGGATAGTGTCACAAAGTAATTATTTCGAACATGTTGAGGACACACTAACTTCTGATCTTACTTCATTTGAAAATTTTTTTCAAAAAATGGATACTCCGACCAAACCCTGCTAAAACGATGGCAAAAGCGTTCCATCTTAATAATAAAGAGGCCGACAGAGAAGTAACAGTACATTTTTATGAGCAAACCATCTGTAATAGTAAGCTACCAGTATATACCGGGATAACACTGGACCGAGCCCTCACATTCAAAGCACACCTACAAAAATGTGGTAGCAAAGATGTCTAACCATCAAGTCAAGACATTAACTTATCAGTAAATTAATTTACCAATTTAATTAATTTAATTTTTGCCAATTGGCAGGCACATCATGGGATTCATCAACACTGAGAGAGGCAACGCGCAAAATCGCTGGTACCGTTATTTGCATCTATAATAAATGGCTACCAATGCTAGCTAACATAGAATGTCCTCATTTACGCAAAAGCAAAATTGTGTACTTAGAGAAAAATAAGAATTGGCAAGTATTTAGGTCTCCCACGAAAACGGGCCCAATAACCAAAGGCTAAAGTCACAGAAGCCTTTTGTGATGAGAGCCAACGAAATTTCCGACACTAGAAAACTCATATCAGACGCATGGTAAAAAAAAAGGGGGCGAGGAAAAAACCTGGGGATGGAACACATATGGAGATTGCATGTAACCTTAAGCCGCGTCCACACTATGCCGAATGGTGTCGATCGACAGAGTCATCGACGTTGTCGATCGACACTGTCGACTTATAACTTATCCAACATATGTATGGACTAGTCGACCGACAAAACTGTACCGACACGTATATCGAGTGTGTTTTACCAAAACGCTTTTTTGTTTTCTAATATTTTTAGTATAATTATTAATATTATATTCTATATTTTTGATTGTAATCAATAAAAGAAATTGCTTGTTCATCACTCCAATTCATCATGAATGAATGGTAAACTTCAATTAATAATATTTAAAATCAAGTAAATGCATTTAGAAAAACAAAACTAAACAGAATGAAAATGTTTACATCAGTTTTTGTTGAAAAGTATGAATTTAAATATATGATATAATATGATAACAAAGTATACGATAATATAAGCCGTACCTAAAAGTCGAGCAACATATTTCGACACGTCCACACTACTATTGTCGATTCGATTCTTTTTGATCTGTACCGACTTGATTCGGGTTGCGTTCGACTCGACTCGACATGTTTCGACCAAGCCGGGCGACAAGTACACACTTGTTCGATCTTGTCGATCGACACCATTCGGCATAGTGTGGACGCGGCTTAATAGTGACACCTGTGAAACACCTACTTCAACATCGGATGCTAGAAATAAATCAATAAATTATACAGATGAAAATGTTTCTAAAACTCCTAAAAAACATAGTAATGAAGAAAGGTTGACCTCTCCTACTTTAACATATTATATTCCTTGTGATAATAATGTTGATATTGACATAACTAGCAGTAATAGTACACTTGTGAACAAAACAGCTGAGATAAGCGATAAACCGGTAACCGATTTCTCTGAATCCGTTGTATTTATTTCTCAACCTGATTTATTCGTCCCATATTTATAGTATATAATTGGTTGTTCTCTCAAATAATTTAAAAATATTTTTATTTTAGTCTAAATCGCTGTGTTCCAAATTGTTTACTATTTGTATATCCTTGTTTCTTTTTTGTTGTACATTTTCTATTTAT
>JAIPRM010005678.1:0-20096 GCA_025469315.1 Stegophylla sp. TES_Ste_2020 | reverse complement strand
ATGATTCCGGTTCTTTAGAGATATTGATCGAAACTTTTGGTCCAGTATTTCTATACGAAAAAGTGTTTCCAGAAAGAGAAAAAAATAAAAATAAATAAACATCATTGTAAAATCATAAGCTTCTTCACTTCGTTCAGAATCTAAAATTACTCAGTTCTTTACATGATATAAGCAAGTGTCGTATTAAATTCTCATGAATATAATAATTTCTATTACATTTCTATATAATATAAATATTAAATACAGATTGTATTTATTGAATCGATTGGTAAAATTTAAAAACTATTCCGAGATAAAAACTTGGGAAAATCTATCACACCTTTTAATAACTTTTAAATTAACTCTACATCAAAATGCTATTATTGAGTACCTAGCTAATAATATTAATATTATAATATTTTATATAATTTATAATTTATATAATAATTTTACCTAAAAGTTTACGTAATAAATTATATAAAAATTTAATTTTGAACCTAAAGAAATTACGAAAATTTCTTTGATTTATTTCGAGTTTTTCAATTTGACCAGATTGAAATAAATTCCAAACTTGCACAGACATAAATATCGATATAGACCTCACCATCTATAATAAAGTAAAGTGCATTAAGGCATATTGTGTCATTAAATTTAGCAGATTCCCTTTAAAATTTTAAAACCCCTAGTAAAAAAAGGCATTAGGTACTATAATTTAATTAAGCAGTGCATTAAAACTTAGGTAGTTTGAAAGAATTATTTAATAGTTACAAACTTGACTAATTGTATGATTTCCTCATTGGATATCGCATTTTTAAATTTTTAAAATCAACATTAGATTGATGGCGATAAAATGATATATGAGCATATTACACAATAACATTATTTTAAATATTCATATTAATAATTTTGTATACATTTTTACGACAAGTTATAATATGTATTACTATTATCCTTATTAAATAGAGACCCTGACCAACAAAAAAAATCATTTTCACATCCCCCTCCTTGAGAAAATCCTAAATACACCTCTGACGCACGCACGCACACATTCACACTCAAACAATCATTTTTTGTCTTAAACTGAAACTTCACTCAGAAATTTTTTATTGAGGAAATGATTTACCGTTTCTTTAAAATTTAATACACCCACAAGAGAATCCTACTCGAGGAGCGAAGAAAACCCCGAGGTGCGAAGTACCTACACATTTTTTTTTTCATTTAAATACTTCTGGGATGTCATTTTTTGAAGTTTCTCTATCATTTTGGAAAAACTACTCAAAATTTTGCAAAAATGACATTAAAACCAAATTTTTAATCCAAACTTCATGACAATTTAATTATAGATGGACAATATTTAATAAAAAAATTTTAAAAAGTAAAGTACCTAAAGCAAAGCAAAGACAAGAAAGCCGGACATACTTCGCACCAAGGATATTATTTGCTCTTCGGGTCAGATATTCTTGGTGGATTTGTGGAATTTTAAAGAAAAGATAAATCATTTCTTCAATAAAACGATTCTAAACATTAATAATATAAAGATCAATAATGGTCGTCATTTTTAACACACTTACCAAGAGTATCTGACCCGAAGAGCGAAGAATATCAGTGGTGCAAAGTATGTCCGGCTTTCTTGCCTTTATTTTACTTTTTTTTTATCTAATAAATAAAGAAAAAAAATTATTAGAAAAATGTCCAAAAATTTTTTTTACATTTTCAAAATTTTCTTGCGCCAAAATATTTCTTATATGATTTCTATCTATGTTTAAATTTTCATGTAGTTCGGATCAAAAAATGATGATTTCCGTATTATTATTATGTAATTTAGTATTGTCCAAAATTGATCATTTACACGAATAGTGGACTCGAAAAGAATTATATAAAATACACTACTCACCCAACACTATTGAATAACAGTCGGTAGTTATTTGTTAAACATATCTAACCGACTTTTATAAATGTATATTATCTGAAGCTTCGTTCAGAAAATAAATTGCATCAAAAAATACATAAGATAAGATAAGATAAACGAAAAAATTACCTAACTTTTAGTGTGTTTATTATTTAGAAATACTTTCTTCGATTTTTTTTCAGTCAAAACTTTGTAAAATGTTAAATTATTTGTCCATAAGAAATTTCATTGCACCAAAATATTCGCAATAAAATTCTCTACCCAAGTACCAAGTTTCAAAAAGATCGGTCACACCAATTTTCTTTTATGTACATTAAAGTGTGTAATTGTAGGTAAAACTAACAAATTTTGTCAAAATTCTAACTTCAAACGGTTAAGAGAATAATATAATAATATATAATTGATATAGAGAAAAAAGTTGACTTACAATTTTCAAGATTTTTTCAGGTCAATTAGACATATGTGTGAGTGAGATCATATTAAACTTTCAAGTCTTAATATCAAGAATTAAAAAATTTAATAAATAAAGACTTCCAAAAACCGAGAAATTTCCAATATTTTCAAAATGCTCTACTTAACTCAAAATTGATCAAATGTTTTTGAAATTTTTTTAAAGTATTTTCGTGGCCATTTTTAGTAGTTGGTGAAAGTATCAAGTTTCTAGCTACATTGATTTTGAATGTACATTAAAAAACAATTTTAAATTTTATGAAAATTTTGGTAAAAGCCGAGGAAAAGCCTATTTTGCCGTTTTTTATAAATTTTTTGACAGATTTTCTATACTTGAAAAAAGTATTGAGAAATTTGAAAAATTACCTCTTAAAAGTACCATTTGTGTGAGATGATGTATCTATAAAGTTACTAATCGAAACTTTTGGACAAATATTTCTATACAAAAAAGTATTTACAGAGGAAGAAAAAAAAAATAAAGATCATTGTAAAAACATATGCTTTTCTTCACTTCGTTCAGAATATAAAATAAGCTCAAACTATTTCATTCAGTAATTATTAATATAATTTGTTCACAATTCAAATTAAATAATATAATAAAATGAGAAAGTAAAGAGAGGTTTTGCTTACTTAACACACAATTATTAATAAATAAAGGGAGTGACAATGGAAGTTTGTAGTTTCATTCCTTAAGAGAACTTATATAACACGTATGTGTTGTCTTCATCTTACCAATGTACAACATAGCAAATTCACATTCAATGGAATCAATTTAATATCACCAGCTTTAATATTAGAGTAAATTGACTCGTCATCAAAATTAAAGATAAGATCATTAATTGTGTTCCTATGTTGTTTTTTTTTTGGATTCAATTTTCAAGCGAGTTATAAATGCCTAAAACATCACAATTTTAAAATGATTATAACTTGCTTGAAAATTTAAATATCGGAAAAAAACCAACATAGAAACACAAATAATGATCTTATCTTTACTCTTGATAATGGGTCAATTTACTCTAATATTAAAGCTAGTGATATAAAATTGATTTCGCTGAACGTTAATTTTCAATGTTGTACGTTGGTAAGACGAAGACAACACATATAGGTGTAGCGTCCTATTAAACAAAATATTGATAGTAAGTATAATAGAACTTTGTACAAAATATTTTTTAACATACTTTGAATAAAAATTATAAATCAATAAATTTAAAGAATGATTCTAAGCAGCATTCATTGGCAATATTGTTGGGTATTAGAATTCTCGTAATTAAATACTTTTCGGTATTTCAAATACTTTTAAATGCTTGTTTAACAAATGTATTTTATATACTATATATATATAGATATAAAACTTTTTTTGAGTATTATCATATTTGTATTAGACTTTTGTTGATAGGTAATTGGTAAAAATTTTAAGTTTATAGCATTAATGCGCCATTATTTTTGGAGTTTAAGCTAAAGAACTAAAATTAATTTTTTGGCATATATTATTTTTTCTCAAATTGTTGGTTAATTTTCTACATAATATAATTATTATAGTAGTATAATTACATAGTATAATTTAAACAAATTATAATTACAATAAATTACTGCTTTAAAGCACCTGTATGAAATTTCAAATTTATCAGGGGACAAACTGAATTTTGGACCACTGTTACTAAACAAAAATATGGTAAGATAAAGGGAACACATACTAATCTAATTATAAAATTAATACACTATTATTTTGGAATCAAATAAATAAATAAATAAAAGCTTACCCATTTACATTCTCCAAAAAGATTTGTAGCAAATAACATATGAATGAAAGTAGCTTTTACAACATGCCGAAGACCAATGTTAATAGATAAATAAAATTCATCTACACCATTATCCAATTCTTCAAGCCATTTTCCAATTTCCAATAATTTCATTTGGGCTTGTTCAATTTCATCCTTATGGAATAATTCATAACTAATGATCAAATTATTTATATACCTAAACATACCAAAAAAATAATAATAATAATAATTATATATATTGTATAAACATACAATTAATAAAAATAGATATATTAATTACATTTTTGTCATTTATTGCATGCATTAAATTTACTATATATATATTATTTAAAATATTTATGTAGATACCTTTCAAAAGTAAATTCAGGCAAAGAAATATTTAAGTTATATTCCCCATTTTTATTTTGTATTGATAAAATTATATTTCTGTTTTTATTTGGTTTGATATTCCACATGAATGGACATTGCAGATCACTAATTTGAAAATCAGTTATAATTGCAGATGGATCTTCAGCAACTTTAGCTGCCTCTTCTTTATTTTCTCCAGTAGAGCTAACTTTACTTTTGGTGTCGTCAAAATGATCAATAAAATCAATATCATTAGAACATTCTAGATGAGTATCAGTGAGGGACAACAAATCAATAGATTCTATAACATCGTTTGTTGTAGAACAATTACTTTCATTATTTGAGTTACCCTTTATTTCATCCAGTTCAGTAAACATGTTCTCAACATCTTGAGTTGTGATTTGAACAAATTCCTCGACTAGATATGAACTTGGTTTGTTTTCATTTTTCTTAGGATTTTTAACAGATTTTTTAAACAATGATTTGAACATTGAAGCGAACATTTTTGTTTTAATAGATATATATTAGTATTTTAAATGTAACTTATCTAGGTATTCGAAATAGTTTACAATTTAAAAATAATTTACACAATTATACAATTGTATCAACAGGCAACAGCACAAGATTTAATTGTGTGTAACTTAAATGAAAGTGAAAATAAAATGAAAATGAATTACAATGTCACATTAAATATCCAGCTTTCTGACTTAATAATTAATATCAACCTGAATAATCATAACACTCAAATCACAATATCTTTGGTTGCCTTAAGCCTTAGCCAAAACATGAGACAAACAAAACTAAATTTAGACCAAAATACCAAATATTCATGATAATTATATTAGTTATGTTACTGTTGTGGTAAACAAATTAACTCTGAACTCATGCCTGTAGCCTGTCACGACACATAATATATATTTTATTCCATACATCAAAACACCAATACACTTTGGACTTTGGAGTAACCATTAGATATCTTAAATCGTGGTAAACACAGACCTCATAATTATCAGGTCTATTAGAGTAATGATTTATACCACGGTCTTACATTATTAAGTCTAGCAAGTCGGCTAGAGCACAATAATTAAAGATATACTGGTTACCCAACAGCCTATGATTTCTAAAGGCATGATGCGGCTACGAAAGAGAGCTATGCATTATAGACTGCCTACTAGCTCTATCTAGGTGTTTAACTCGGGTACTATTTATTATTCTGAACACGATAAAGTAAAATTTACGATATTATTTCTTCAGTTAATTAAATATAAATTTACTATTCCTGTTATGTGTGATATTCAATTTTTTCATTTTGTAATCAAGTTAGTTATACATTCAAAAATAACGACGATCCAAATAAATTTCCTACTAATTAACTAAATCTATCAATTCAATCTACTATGTTCCCAACAAATGTTCAGTGGCGGATCCAAGGGGGGGGGAGGTAATAGGGTAAATACCCCTCCCTTGAGCTTATTATATAAAAATATATTACATTGTGACTTGAGAGAAATACTAGTTTTATTCAGCGTTATAACGATAATAAATTTTAATTACCCCCCCTTGAAAAATTTCTGGATCCGCCCCTGCAAATGTTAGCCATATTATGCAATATCACTTTTTAGTTCTTACCAGCCTTTTAAAATTCATAAATAGTGATAGTCCTTTAATTTCCCTCTTTACCACTGTTTTTTCAATCGACATATTATAACTTCTTCATACATTTATCAATTTTATTTAAGTTAAATAATAAAAAATAATTAAATATTGGTAGATACTTCTAAGTAAATTAAAATTAATTTTTAATATTGGTACATCTAATTAAATTCAATACATTTTTTAAAAATATCCAGCTATTGTCCAATATTATTAATTAGTATCAAAGTAATCCATATTTATTTTAATTTATAGTGTTTAATATTTATACCTAGTAATTTTTCAAATTTTTTTCAATAAAAACCTTGTAAAATTTTTAATTATTTGTCCGTGAAAAATTTTCTTTTATCAAAATATTCACAATGTAATTCTCTATCTGTGTACCAAGTTATGTAAAGATCGGTTTATATTATATTTTATAATTGTTGAAGTGTGTAACTTGAAGTAAAACTAATGAATTCTGTCAAAATGCCAAATTTAAACAATTACTAAACAATAACTTAACTAATGATTTTCGAGATTTTTTCAGTGCTGTTAGAAATACATATGAATATATTTGTATTAAATTTACAGCTCTTAATATCCATACATTAAAATTTTATGAATTAAAAACTTTCAAAAAATGAGAAATTTCCAATATCTTCAAAGTTTAGTGCTTACCTCAAAATTGGTCATATGTTTTTGAAAATTTTATGAGATACGCGATGACTATTTTTAGTATTTGTTATAAGTTTCAACTTTCTATCTCCATTATTTTTGAAGTTGTTAAAAAAATAAAATGGAATTTACAAAAATTCGAGTTATGGCATTTTTTCAATTTTTGGGTAGTCTAGGCATGCGCTTAAAAAAAGTATTGAAAATTTGGAAAAATTACCTCCCAAAAGTACCATCTAGATTTTAGACAAAATTTGATCTATAGAGTATAGTGTTACTGATCGAAACTTTTGGACCAGTATCTCTACCCGAAATCGTGATTCAATACCTACACACAGAAAAAATAAATAAATAAAATGCACAGATTTGTAAAACCAATACATTCCTTCGATATCATTCAGAATCTAAAAATTAATGAAAAAAAAAATTGTTAGAAAAATGTCCAAATTTTTTTTCACATTTTCAAAATTTTCTTGCGCTAAAATGTTTCTCATATTATTGTCTTACCTATTTTTAAATTTTCATAAAGTTTGAATCGAAAAATTATAGTTTCTGAGCCTTTTCTTGACAAATTTTGGGTTATTCTTCCCACCAAAAAAAAAAATAATAATAATAATAACAATAATTGAGAAATTTAAAAAAATACCTATCTTAAGTACCAATTACAGGCAAATAAGGATTCAAAAAATTGCTGGTCGAAACTTTTGGATAAGTATTTCCATACGAAAAAAGTATTTACAGAAAAAACAATTTTAAATACTAACATTATTGTTAAAACACTAGCTTCTTCACCTTGTTCAAAATCTAATAAGTTAATAAATGTTTAAATACAAAATGGTGAGTTGGCTCTTATTTTTTCCCAGACTAATGTAGAACGTGGAGCTGTACCAATAAATCCTTCATTTTTCGACACCTCAAGTGGTTCAAGTGAGAATTTAGCATTACCTCTTTCACCTGAATTGTCTTTTAGAAAAGAAAACAAACCTAAAAGGTTTGAACTTATTCAATTACATAGTAAAAGTATTAATCACTAAATTTGAAACGTTTACATTTCCTTGTTTTTTTTAAAGCTTTTACTAGCCATTTAAACTCTGCTTCTTAAACGAATTCCCCCATACTTCTCTTGCGTAAGCTAGATCCAAATTTCCGTTCCAATCCGGTTTTAACTCCTCTAGATCTTTTTAACCACATCTAGCCATCTTTGTCTTGCACGTCCCTTTGGTCTTTTCCGATCTATTCGATTCATCATAATCATCTGTATGAGACCCATCAGTTTTATACGCATGCCCAGCCCAAGCAAGTCTTAAACTTCCATTCCTTATGGAATATACATTATGTCCTCTTTGAATACCACAGATTCTTCGGTTCCTCATATAAATTTTCGATTAAAAAAAATATTTTCCGCGTCTTATTTGTCAAATTTTGAGAAAACTATTGAGAATTTTGAAAAATGACTACTTAAAAGTATCATCTAGAAACAAATTGTGATTCAAAATGTAGGTGGTTGAAAGTTTTGAACAAGCATTTTTATACGAAAACGTGTACACATAAAAAATAAATACATTTTTTTTAAAAAACATCATTATAAAAACTTTAGTTTCTTCATTCCACTTAGAAACTAAATGATATTAAAATAGAATTTACAAAAATTATAAATGTATGGCCGTTATAAATAATTGATGTAAGTACAAATTCTAAAATGTTTACAGACACGAAAAAGACCTAAGCTACACATGAAATAGCGGCCTACAGCTAAATGCTATGACATAAATTGTATGTATCTAAATCTAATAAAATTAGCAACAAATGAACACCCTTTTTCTTCCTTTCATAGATTGAAAACATATTTGCGTTACAAAACAGGCGAAAAAAATTGAATTCATTGATATTGTTAATCTGTGATTACATTATAAGACAATAGTGTGTATATATAATATAAACAAGTGAAACAGATTTTCTTAAAATTTTGTATTGTTGTATGTTTATTAAAATAAGTTATAATTATTAATAACTAATCTAACCAGGTGACTGAATATTTTGCACTTTTTTACAGTCACGATAAACATTAATACAAATTATGTTATAGTGCATAAATGTTGATTTACGATAATTAGAGCCAATTTATTTTATTTTAGTATGTTTATATTTTATTGTAATTGGAATTATTTATGGAGTATTTATTAGGTGTATGTGAATATATGAAAATCAATTTTCATATTTCGTAAATGTGATATGTAACAAAATAATTTATAGTTCAACATTTAAGTTCAATTCTTCAAAACTGATAATTATTATTGTGTATTAGTTGAAGCTCCATTCAGAATTGTTTTACTGAAGAAATGATTTATTGTTTCTTTAAAATTCAATATACCAATCAAGAGTATCCTACCCGAAGTGCAAAGAACACCCCAACGAGCAAAGTACACATTTCTTTTTTATCAATAAATATATATTTAATAAAAATGTGTTATTTCTACAATGGCACAAAATATTGACAATGTAAAAAAAAATACATACAAAATTTCAGTACTATTTATTCACATTTTTAAACAAAATTTAAATTTATTAAGTCACTCAATTGGTAAAAAAAAAAAATGTTGAATGCCCAAAGTAATTCAACGAGTGTAATAAATGATAAATAATAAATTATAACCTGAAAATATACATCATTTTTTATTATTTCATTCATAAAAATTAGTTCATTACTAATTAACTTATTGTTGGAATTTACATCACTATTGATTATATGCACTTAATATTATTATTATTATATATTTATAATTAATGAATATGAATTTTATAATTGATATAACATATTACATTTTTGAAATTAAATCAATAAAACATCAACAAAATAAAATAGATCAGTCAACTTATTTATTTTTGGGGGGGATTTTTTTTGATTGTGGTTTTGAAGGTTTTTGACTCTGTTGATTTATTTGGGGTCTTAAGCTTAGTGATGGAGGTGGGTGTGGATTTTGCAATGGAGATTGCTGTAATAAAGAATTCAAATTTGCATGATTTTGATTAAAATATCTGTTAAGACCATCAGAAGAAACATTGTGTAAATTAAACTGTTGTTGTGTGTTCGATAAAATTTTTTGATATAACTGCTGGGTATAATTCTCTATTTCTGCTTGCGTTTGTAAATTTCTCAGATTTTCTGTAGTCAATATATTTGAATTATTGGAGTACCTAGGCCCAAGAGATTTTTCTGGACCTTCTGAAGGAGATGAATTTAAAAACTTGGATATTTTAAATTTCATTTGTTCATTTTCACTTGTGTTCGAATTATAGGTTTTAGTTTTTGTGACATCATTTTTGTTAGGGGGATTTTTTTTTGAACCTTTGTTCAAATCGGGCTTGTTGGTGAATATTTTAGGACCGGCATTTTGTAAATGCTTTGGCTTACGACTTTTTGTTTTTTTTTTTTTATCAACCACACTCTCTTTCTCTGATAAATCAGTATCACTTAGATATGTCGCATTTGAACATGTAGATTTGATAGATGAATCAACGATTAGCTTGACTTTCATAGATGAATCAACATCTTTAATCTTTAATTTACATGTTTCCATTATTGTAGTTAATGTTTTAAAATAAAACAACATATCCTCAGTTGATGCACTGCTTGAATTTGTAGCCAGTCTAATTTCATTATAAACAAGCTCTGCTAAATTAAATTTCTTGGAACCAAATGATGAAAAATGGTTCTAAACAAATAAATATATTATAAAAACACTTATAATTCATAAATCAAAGTATAAAATTAAAATTCGGCACCGGTCCAATGTGCGACCTACAACTGATAATTGACCTATCCTTATCTTTGCCGTGCTAATGTGCGACCTACGGCCAATGTGTGTATTTTCCTATATGACATAGGGAAATATATTTATTTTTGTGAAAAGAAAAGAGATACAAACGTGATAATTGTAAATTGTTCGGCATTCAGTTACGGTCTCACTGTCTTTGTTTTGTCTTGAGTTTTACTGGTTTTAGTAATTTTAAATACGGCGTTATTGTGATTTTAGTAAATTTGTGTTTTTTTATATTGTGATTTTAGTAAATTTGTGTTTTTTTATTATGAGTGCTACATTAGGATACCTATATCGACATATTATACACGATGAAAAAATGTGTGTACAATTCTTGCAAGACCGAGAATTATTACCATCTCTAAATGAAAATAATAATCGTTGTACCAATGTGAGAAATAACGAAGAGTGTGGTGGAATATTAAAGGAATGTGAGAGAACGAGTAAAAAACGAAACTCAGATGGTACCTTTAAAAAATACATTTCTTTTAAGTGTTCAAAAAGAGGTTGCCAAACTTATTGTTCAATTCGAAAACAAAATCAATTTTTTTCGTACTTAGATTTAAATAATAGATGTCACAGTAATTTATCATTAACCGAGATAATGGAATTAGTATGGTATTGGACACATTTGGTACCAGTTCATCAAGTTGTACAATTTACTGGCTGAAGTAAGAATACAGTTGTCGATTGGTTTAATTTATGTCGCGATGTGGCTATTTATAAATTTGACAAGTGTTCAAAATTAGGTGGAAAAGATGTGATAGTTCAAATCGATGAATCATTATTCAAAGGAAAATGCAAATACAACCGTGGTCGACTTCGATGAGGTGATATTAGACCAAATGAGGTAACTGAAAATGATAGTGACAATAGTGATGATACAGAAGAAGATAATAATAGTAATAATACAGTGGGTGCAAAAAATTATGGTACACGTGTATCTGGCCCGTGGGTTTTTGGACTTTGTTGCAAAAAAAATGATATTTTGGAATGACGTTTATTCATCGTAGAAAAACGTGACAAAGCAACATTAATGCCTATAATTAAAAATGAAATAGAACTAGGAAGTATAATCCATAGTGATGAATGGAGAGCTTATTCCTCATTAAATAATGAAGGGTACATACACAGTACTGTGAATCATCAAAAATGGTTTATTGATCCAAATACAAATGCCAATACCCAAACCATAGAATGTTTGTGGAAAATAGTGAAAAAGCGATATGAAATAAGAGTAAACGGCGCATCTCCATTATTACAGAGACAACTTAAAGAGGAGTAATGGAGATCTCTTCACCCAAACAAGCAAACTATATTTGACAAATTTTTATCAGACATGAAAGATGTTTTTATGACATAAATTATACATAAAATTACGATGAATTAATTAATTAAATAACTATTAAAAATGCAGTATAGGTCAATACCTATATGTAGGTCGCACACTGGGCCGAAAATGTATGTGTAGGCCGCACATTGGACTGGTGCCAATCTTTTTGAAATTTGGATATATTCTTGTGACCATTTTTAGTAATTGATGAATGTTTCAAGTTTCTAGCTGCTTTATTTTCGAAGTTATGTTAAAAAGCAATTTTAAATTTTACATAAATTCCGGTAATTACATATTTTGCTGTTTTTTGTCAATTTTTCGACAGATTTTCTACTTTTTTGGAAAAAGGATTGAGAAATTTTAAAAATGACCTCTTCAAAGTACAACCTAAGTATGATTCTAGATCTATAACTTTTGTTATATCTATCTCTACATGTCTTATCTAGAAACTTTTGGACAAGTATTTCTACACAAAAGAGTTTCCAATAAGAGAGAAAAAAAAATATATCATTATATAATGATTAGCTTCTTCGCTTCACACATATTCTAAAATATACTTAAAATATTGTATTTTTTGTTTGATATTACCTATATAGCTAATAACATAATAAAAATGGCATATTTTAGACTTCTTTTCAGAGGAGACAAAATCCTATTTGCCTACCTCTAGAAAAGGATAGAGGTTAGTTTTTATTATACATCTTAATTTTTTTTTTTTTTTTTTAATATTATTTTGCACAAATGAAGTTTTTATAAATTAAATAATATATTCAAATCTTTCATTTGTAACTTTGTAAGTAATTTCATAACATTACTACCTACTTTATTACTATTTTCCATATTTGGTGATTACGGTAAAAATTTAATTGTGATAATTAAGTAACAATTAAATAATATAAAGCCTTTGTAAGAATATTGGATGGGTAAGTTTTTATTTCAACTCAAATAAAAATGAATTATTATCACAAATTTACTATTTTTATTAAAATATAGATAAACATTTAACATTGAATAATAAATAGTACAAAAATAGTAAAGTAAAATAATGTACAGACAAGAAAGAAGGACATACTTCCAACCATGGATATTTTTCGCTCCTTGGGTCAGATACTCATCATTCCTTGGGTCAGATAACTCTTTGTGGGTGTGTAAAATTCAAAAAAATGATAAATCATTTCTTCAATAAGACGATTCTGAACGAAGGAAGTTAATAATATAAAAAAACACTAATAGTCATTATTATTAACACACTTACCGAGAATATTTGACCCAAAAGGCATAGAATTTCTGAAGTGCGAATTATGTTCAGCTTTCTTGTCTAAATTTTATTACACCTTTTTTTTTTTTTTTTTTGATAAATTAAAAAAGGAAAAAATAATAATTAATATAAATAATTAATGAGAAAAAAAATGTTAGAAATATGTTCAACAAGTAGTTCTAAACGAAAAAGTGTTCACATAAAGAAAACAAAATATATATCACTATAAAAACATTTCAAATATATTCAGTTTTATAATAACCTCAAAATTGGTAAAATGATTTTGAAATTTTTATGAAGTGTGCAGGTATTTATTTTTAGTAGGTAGGTACCTAAATAGAAAAATTATTTTCGACTTATGATTGCTTTAAAGTACAAATGGCCAGATTCAATCAAATACTCATATTTAAAGCGTGTATTAAGAAATTGTTTAGAAATATTTTAATAGCATACAGATGCAAATACAGATATAACTATATAAATTCCGTATTTTTGAGTTTCAGAGTAAAATAAGTACACTGTTGATGTCGTAAAAAAAAAAAATAAAAATAAAAATAATAATGCAAAGTACCTATTTTAGTAGAATTCACTTTCAATTATTAACGACATGAACTGAGATTATTTTTTATTTTTCTTAATATCATATTCAAATTTAACAAAAAAATTCAAAAATATTTTAATTTTTTCTCCCTGTACATATAAGGTGAATGAAAAAACTTCAAAACTGGGCATTAAGCCACTCCACATAATGTAATGAACTTTCTAACAATATAATTGTGAAAATCTGTCATGTGTTGAACTCGGAAAACAACAACTCATTTTAGTGTTTTTTTTTTCAAATAAACTTTAGGTACTTCTGTTCCCCTTATTTAAATTTGGTTTCTAATACTAAAAAAAATTTGTAGAAGAATGGGTGTGAGGGGTAAAGCCCGCTGGCCTATCAAATATCATATTAAAAAGAGGCGAGACATACTTTGCACTATGGATATACACCACGTTCCAAGTGGGATATTCTTGGTGAGTGTATTGAATTTTAAAGAAATAATAAATCATTTCTTCGAAAAAACAATTTGAGCATAAGTTCAGTTATTATACTATAACCACGTAACAATAATTACTGTTACCACATTAGAGGATAGAACAGGGGTGGGAGAGGAGGGTACAAAGTGATAAGTGTCAACCCTTTGAATTAATGCGAACTTCAAAAAATGCTAAGTATAAAGTACCATTTAAAGTTGAATTTTGATTCAAAAAGTCGCTGATTGAAGCTTTTGGATTAGTATTTCTATACATAAGTGTTTGCAGAAAAGAAAAAAATAATAATAATAAACATCATTGTAAATTCATAAACATCTACAGAATAAGGTGACCATTTGTCCCGGATTATCCAGGACGTTACCAGTTTTGAAACTCATATCCCTGTGTCTCAAAGAAGTTTTTAGGGACACCATTTTGAACCGGTTTTATTTTAATTTATATTATATAGTTACGTTACAGAATACTTATATATAATATACATTTGATATATTTAAGTTTAATATATATATATGGTTTAATAATTAAACCACTCATTTTTTGAAGAATGTCTACAGTACACTAAAGTATGCAGTGGATACATAAGAAAAAATTGAAAATTTTTAATTATGTTTCTATGAAGTACCTATTCGACTATTTTGTACTTTAAACTAGTTATTATTAAAAATAAAGTTTATTTTCTAGTTTCATTATTTTAATAGATATTTTGTATTTTATAGCAATATTAATTGGCTAAAAATGGTAAGATTTTGTTTGGTTTGATTAATTCAAGTTGTAAGTAATTTAAATTTGTAATCCCAGATTTCTAAAAATTATATCTGACCGCCCAAGGCTGCAACACCCAAAAATATGTGATTACCCTATGCTCATGCACAGCACACCCAGTTACACTTAAGATGACACCTACCTAAACTTTTAGCTGAAAAAAACTTAATGAATAGACACATTTATGAAAAAAATTTTCATTTAAAATTAAGGCATATGAACTAATCAATTTTAATAATATAAAAAACCTACCACATAATTGATGTCAATTTCTTTTATTCAAGTATTAAGATACTCTTATTTTAATTAATTACTCATAAAATATTAAACAGAACAATAATTAGTAGCAGGTGCTTATAATAATTTATATTTATTTACATTATAATTTAATATCTATCTATAATTTAAATTTCACTCCAGTTATTTACTAACAATTTTCAGCTCAAATTTATAGTAATATTCTAATAGATTTGAAATTAGACACCTACCAACATAAAATTATACGGATTTCAAATTGAGATTTAGGTGCATTAATAAAACATATAAATATTAGGTTAAATATTAAAAAAAAAAAAAAAAATATTATATTAAACCTTATGTTAAATATTTATAAATAAAATACCTTCATTAAAACCTGATAAAATTCTAACCAATCTACCTACCTAGTACCTACTTATAGATTTAATGTTATCTTCAATATACTTTATACGTTTCAACAAAAATTTTATTTTTCCTAAATAAAGTGTTATCTATTTTACAGATTAATGCCTATTTTAATCCAATTTATTTTAGCAGATGAAACACTTATTTAATGAACTAAGATAGTTTTTAATTTAGTTGAATTCAAATTAAATAGGCAGATAATAAATTACATTTATACTCAATTTGAAGTTTTATAATTAATTAGGTACTTAGATACCTACTAATTTTTTCTCGCTCAATTTTTTTAACTACACTAGGTAGGTAAGTAGGTAGAATATTTAATATTATAAAAGTATTCTTTCAATTTAAATATAAGTCAATAAAGTAAATATTTATTACAAACTTCAGAATTATATAGGTATATATATTTTATAGAACTTTTTTAAAATTGTTCAAGCTTGAAGAGAACTTGATTCAACAAATGACTTTTAGACATAAGGTTCAACCAAAAACGTAAGATCATGGGAATATTGGTAATAAATAGAACCCAAGCTCAGAAAGCTATATCACAAGTGTGTTTTGTCGTCCTGCTCTATATAGTACATACACAGACCAGGCCATATATCTACTATAATATCGTAGACCATTAATCAGGCACCCACACCCACGCATACATTTATTCTTAAAATGCTTAAATGTGTAGACAGATATATACATAAGACAAATACACAAACATGACACATCATGCGTACATAATACGGCCAAAAACAAAAAGAAAAGCAATATATTCTGAATATTCACCTCGCCATTGATAACGTTGAGCCCGAGGAAAATCTCGCCGAAAGACCCGCTTCCGAGCCTCCGGACGACACGGTACTTTCCACCACCTATGTAATCATGTTTGAACGTATTGGCGACATTCGACATTTTGCGTACAACTTCTCGGACAGCTTCCTAAAATTGGTTTACGACGACGCGTCGGATGTGCGTTGGCACGCACGCGGCTCGGCTCGTTGATACTAAGATATTAAACAAGCTGAGTCGGTTTACCGCAGACTTATTCTAATGTTCACATAACGACCGACGGAACTGGAGAAAATCGTCGAAAACAAAAAAAAAAAATAAAAAAATTTATTCCGATTACGTCCGATCGCTTTGTTGTTGTTGGCTCGTCTGACATTAATTCAGCGGCGACATTAACGACTCTAGCGGTGTATCCAAACGGTAGATTTCAAAGAGATCGCGGAAAAACGGTCGGTGGCACTGACGTGACCACCACCAATTACAGTTTCAAAGATGTTTGTCAGGCACACGGTCTTAGAATATCAGGCAGTGCATTATCATGATTCATGATATTCAACGAATTTATTGTACTGTTATAATCAATGATAAATAGTAAATATAATTAATCGTTAATTTTTATAAATAATACAGATTCCAATAAGGTATAAAAACTTATTCTATGTTATATTTTTTACATCCTAGCTGCTAGCACAAACTTGGTCGCGTTAATCGTTGCGTTACATTGCGTATTCTAATTTCTATTCTTTGGTTATATACCTGCGTACAATTTACATACAAACATGAAATCTCCAAAGATAACCAAATGAGTATTACATATTAGTGAATATGACACCTAATACCTATAGTTTGAAATGCTCTGAATAATATATCTTGCTCCTATATAAGTGATTAGGTACCTAATATTATGATGAAAATTTTTAAATCGTAATTGAACTTATCAAATCATTTACTTATGTTAAGTACTCATGAAGTAATGAATAATCATAAGAGCATAGAAATAGCGTAGTTATTATAATATTATATACCTACCTAACAATAATAATTCTTGTACCTACAAAATATGTTAACATAGTACATACTACAAAGTCACCACGGACTTTTATTTCAGACATTATGCTCCGGAGAGGTATCAAAAAATTTCGGAGCTCCGGACCTGTATAGTGTATATGGAGTGGATATGTATAGTTATTTTCCGGGGGGTATACATTTTTCTCCAGAAAGGACAGTTACCCCTGAAATAAACACTGACCACGGACCATATTGACATATGAATTATGATATTGTGTTAAAACAAGATAATGATTAGATCTATTATACAAATTTATTCGGAAAAATGACTGACATACTTTGAACCAATGGCATAGGCACCATGAGGGAGGTACGCAGGCCCGTAGCCAGACCAAATTTTCAGGTGCGGCAAACCAAATTTTAAGAGGGAGGCATATGTAAAAACAATATTATTGCAATTTTTAGTTTATTTACATTAACATATCATTAAAATATGAACACAACTGTAATTTTCCATCAAATATCTATGTATAATAGAATATTTTGGAAATTTACAATAATACATTTATTTTAAAAATACGAAACGAATAATACTAAATAATAAATACAAAACTTAAATTAATAGAGTTTACTTAGATAATTAAATTATGAACATAGGGGGTCACGGTCTCAAAAAGACTGAGAATTGCTGGAAAAAGACATGGCTACCTAATACAAGCCTTTCTAATATTTTTAATATTCTTAGTGGGGGCAAAGATTGGGTTTAGAAAGGGCAAAGCCTTTTTCGTATAGAAAAATTTATCCAAAAGTTTTGAACAGTAACTTTAAGATCCAAAATCACACCCAGATGGTACTTTTAAGAGGTCATTTTTCAAATTTCTCAATACTTTTTTCAAAAATGCGGAAAATCTGTTAAAAAATTGACAAAAAATAGCAAAATATGCTACTACCGGGATTCTTATAAAATTTAAAATTGTTTTTTAACATAACTTCAAAAAGAATGCAGCTAGAAACTTTAAACTTTCACTAACTACTAAAAGTGATAACGAAAATAATTCATAAAAATTGCAAAAGGATTTGATCAGTTTTGAGTTAAGTACAAAATTTTGGAAATTTCTCACTTTTTGTTATTTTTTACGTAATAAAACTTTGATTTATTTTATTAAGACTTAAAAATTTAATATGATCTCACTAACATATATGTCTAATTGACCTGAAAAAATCACAAAAATCGTAAGTCAACTTTTTCCTTTATAAGATTATATAACCGTTTGAAGTTAGAGTTTCGACGAAATATGTTAGTTTTACCTAAATTACACACTTTAACGTAGGCACATAAAACCTAACCTAACCGATTTTTTTGAAACTTGGTGCCTAAATAGTGGAATAATGCCTAATTGTGAATATTTTAGTGCAATAAAATTTCGAGCGAACAAAGAATTAAACATTTTACAAGGGTTTGCTGAAAAAAAATTGAAGAAAGTACGAACAAAGATAATATGTATGTAATGTTTTTTGCTAATCTTATCTTATGTATTTTTCGAGCTACTAAATAGGATATACTCGCGCTACGAGAGACCGCCATCATCTATGTAATTTATCATCGCAGAACTATTTTTCCCAACATAATTGTTTTTATTATTTATAGACTATGGCAATTGTGTTTATAGTGATTCGTTTATACATATTAGTTAAAAAGTAGTTACATCCTTTTCAGTGTATATAATAATATTATAATATTCACCAATAAAATTAATTATTCCATTTATTTTTAATTATTAAGCCTTGATTATGCTAAAATTTAGGCATAAAATACATAATTTAGGTGCATATCAGCATATACAATGTCATTTAATGCTTTACAAATTTCACTCTGTATGATGTTTGTACATGCATGAAAATGTATACGTCCCACTTAGGGTGGTACAGAGTATAGTTTGAAGTTTGAACTAATGTAAATGTCATTTTATAGCTGTTTAAAGATAAAATAAGCATAAAACTAGTCATATTTACAAAAGTTATTGATTTTTTTCAATTAAAACCTGTAAAATGATTGGTACTTATTCTGGTAAAAATTTTCTTTCGCCAAAATATTTCTCATGTGTTTTTGTATACGCAGTAAAATTTACATAAATGTTGGCTCTATAAATAAATTAATTGCCTAATAAACACACAATATTCAAGTACTCAACGTTACAACTAGACTTCACTCAAAAGTGATATATTAAATGCACTACCTACTCACCCAACACTATTAAATAACAGTAGTTATTTGTTAAACATATCTAACCAAATATTATAATTGTATATTATCTAAAGCTCCGTTCAGAATTGTTTTATTGAAAAAAATCGTTTTTTTAAAATTCAATGCACCCATCAAGAATATCTCACCCAAAGAGCGAAGAACACTCCGCCATGCGAAGTGCAACGTTTTTTAGAATGATTTTTTAGAAATATTTTTATAATGATGTTTTTTTTTCTGTGTACAACTTTTCGTATGGAAATACTAGTCCAAAAGTTTCGATCAATAACTTTTTGAAACCGGATTTTACTCTAGATTGTACTTTAAAGAGGTCATTTTTTGAATTTCTCAATTCTTCAATTTTTTTTTTTTTGGAAAAAACTACCCAAAATTTGACAAAAACCACTCGTAAACCAT
>JAIPRM010005677.1:0-20097 GCA_025469315.1 Stegophylla sp. TES_Ste_2020 | reverse complement strand
GAGATATTGATCGAAACTTTTGGTCCAGTATTTCTATACGAAAAAGTGTTTACAGAAAGAGAAAAAATAAAAAAAATAAACATTATTGTAAAATCATAAGCTTCTTCACTTCGTTCAGAATCTAAAATGAGATATTTCCGAAATTTTCAAAATGCCTTACTTAACTCAAAATTGTTCAAATCATTTTGATATTGTAAGAAAATGTTTTATTGACCGTTTTTAGTAGTTGGTGAAAGTTTCAAGTTTCTAGCTCCATTATTGTAGAAGTTATCGTAAAAATAAATTTTCAATTTTACAAAAATGCCGGTAACTGCATATTTTGCCGTTTTTCGTTAATTTTTCGACAGTTTTTCACCGCGCTTGGAAAAAGTATTGAGAAATTGGAAAAATGTCCTCGTTAAAGTACTATCTGGGTGTGATTCTGGTTCTATAGAGATACTGATCGAAACTTTCGGACAAGTATTTCTATACGAAAAAGTGTTCACAGAAAGAGAAAAAAAAAGAAAAAATAAAAAAATAAAAAAAAAATAAACATCATTGTAAAATCATAAGCTTCTTCACTTCGTTCAGAATCTAAAAAGAAAGAATAAAAAATAAAAAAATAAACATCATTGTAAAAACATTAGTTTCTTCGCTTCGCTCGGAATCAAAAACCCGTTCGCATGGGCATTGTAACATCGTTTTATTTATTTTAAATTCGCTTTACCTGCGTATTATTATTCGTTTGATTTGATTTTATGTCGAAATAAACGATAATTATTACTACACTAATCAAGTTTTAATTATTTTACGTTTATAACAATAAACAATAATTAATCACACACACGCGCTTTATTACGAATACACGTGTATACGGATTCACACTCTCATTGTTACGTTAAACGTTTAAAAATCACGGTCCAGTGTATACTGGATAGAAATAATTTATACTAATAATTAGGTTACACTCGATTTATATTAATCGAGTGAATCGTGGTTGTTCCGACAGTTCATTTACTCTCCACTAAAAATAAAAATAAAAAAACGTTTGAACACACTGTGAAACCGTTTTATTCAACTAGGGAGGCACATAATCAATTGGTGCGTAAAATACAGGCACGTAGCTAGGAATTTACAGCTACGGTGTCCAAAATTTAGTCAAAATCAAACTAGGGTGGCAAATGTTAACGCGACTTAACTCTATCCCATAATGAAAAAAAAAAACAAAAAAAACACAAAATAACCGCATTATTATCATGTTTAAAATTTTAAAATAACATGTAAGTCTTATTTCAAACATTTTATACGTTCATAAGTTTCTAGCAATGTTTCTATACTCACCCGAATTTAACCTATGGCTTCTATACTATATTTTTATTTTAATATTTCCATTTTCACTTCTATCACAAGTAATTTCCATTCATCACTAGAATAAAGTACACGATGAGTAGATATGTATGTATCAAAATATCACTGTAACTATGTATCTAATATGATTGTAATAATTGTTATGCTATAATGTTATGCTGAATTAATTATATAAAATCAAAATAATTTGAAGTTCATATCCTTCCTCGTAATGATTTTTATTCGACTTGAGATTTAATGAACGTTTAATTTAACTTAAGTATATCAACAAAATAGTTGGGGTGGCCTGTGGGGCGGCCAGTAAACTGTTAAGAGAGTGGTCCGGTCACTCCGGGCCAACCCTTAGCTACGTGCCTGGTAAAATAACATATCGTTATTTCAATATTTTCACTTCAATGGTTTGATTCCCGTTTGAAAAGTTTTACTAAATGAACACTTTATGTTTCTGATTCGCGTTTTCCATGGTGCGATTCAGTTTCGTGATTAAATTTTAGATTCTGAGTGAAGCGCGGCGAAGAAGCTAGTGCTTTTACAATGATGTTTATTTATTTACTTTTTCTGTAAACACATTTTCGAATGGAAATACTTGTCCGAAAGTTTTGACGAGTAACTTTTTGATGCTCGTTTTTTATTCATTTTTATTTCCGCTGTTATTTTTTGTATTTAGTTTTGATTTTTATATCTTTCTAGGAGCGAGGGGGAGGATAGACAATTTATTTATCAACACTTATAATTATGCATTATTTATTATCTTGTTTATGATGTAGAAGAAAAAAAAATGTATTGCAACGAATTACAATCAAGTTGTAAGTGTAGTGTTGTTAAGAGGTGATTTTTTTTTATTCAAAATATTTGCGTTTTATCTCAAAAACACGCTTTCTGGCTGTTCCCGTTCGTACGGGTTATATAAACGACATTATAAGGAAAAAATGACCACGGTGGGTGCGTCGTAATTAAACGAATAACAGCAACACTTACACCGGTACTGGTATATTTTAATTAATTTATAAACATTCAATTGTAAAAAATAATCATACTCGAATTCGCGTACAAAGTAATAGAGAATTCAAACAATACTAATTCGGAGTGGGTCAATTTTACTACACTTACTCTCAAACCGTACTCGAGTGGTTTTAATAATATTGAAGTCGGAAAAATGTTTACTTTGTCTTGTTAAATAAAGAACTCGAAATAAGAGTGAATGTATATATAGATATAGAGTATAGGTAATTATAGGAGCGCGTGCCGCGGCGGCGGCGAATCGTCGTAAATCATAATACGTATACCAACATTTTACGTCGGACAAATCCACTTCCTCCCCCGGTTTTTCGTTCACTGTCATGCTCGCCCCTTCTCCACAAAATATCGATGACTTCCGTCAGGTAATTTCGCCTTGTAATAATAATACACATATGTGACTCGTGTGTTTATACGCGTGTCTTGTACAGGTCATTCTCGAGGGAAATACTTTACAGAAATACTTTGACTATTGTATTGAAAAACGGATAAAAATACATCTATTGAATAAGACGTATTCAAAAAAAAAACATTCCATGCATATAAAGCAATTAGTAATTGTAAGCGAATATTCAATAGTATATATTTTTCAAACATTGATTTCATAATAACGCATCCTATTGTACTCGTTTATGTTCTGAAAACAAGAAAACATCTTTTTATACGTGATATAATATGCAAAAATTTGGTCGAAACTTTTGAAAAAGTATTTCCATACGAAGAAGTGTTTAAAGAAAAAAAAAGATAAACATCGTTGTAAAAACACTAACTTCTTTGTATTGCTCAGAATCTAAAATGTATAATTTAAACGTCAATATCATAATAAATTGTTCACATTTTAAACAACAACTATGAAAACTATTTGAATACAAATAAATTACAAATAATTTTGAACTACTTCGGGGCCGATATAATTTTATATATAAATTTATCATTGTACAATTGAATGGCCCGTGTTTATTGTTTACATTACATGTAATTTATACATTCGAAATCCTAACAGGTAAAATTTAATTTTACATATTTCGAACACATCTAAAATATTAATGTAAAAACGTTTTATTATAGGTATTAAGAAACACTGTTTTTCATTTTACAATGAATTATACACGTGTTTTTATGAAGAACTTATCAGACTGACATTTCCAAAAGTATTATAATTTGTGCATTAGACATTAAAATATTATTTCAAGTAATTGCATTCTCGAGTAATTGTTTGATAAAAAAGAAGAAACAATTGTATTCAAATGTAATTTTAAGTATTCAATTTTGAAAGATTAGATCGTACACATCTGTATAATCTCTCTCTGGTTATTGTAAAATATTTGAAATGTTTTAAACAATTTGTCTTGTAGTATAATTTGAAATGTGATCTTTTAAGTTGCAAACACTTTTTTTCGTCACTCTATTCAATAGATCTAATTCAATATTATTATTTTTTTACTGTTTTCGAATGTCTTAAAAATGTCAATTTATTCTAAATTATAATCCATAACTAAAATGAATTATTATCATAATCGAAATTATTGCTATAAGTGGTCATACTTGTCGGAAAAAGAAAATATAAACTGTAAACATTTTGAATAATCATTAATTTTAAATTTTTGATACTTATTACTATGTTAATAATGGAATTAACGCTACAACTAAAAGGGTAATTAAAATATTATATAAGTATAATAATTTGCATAATATGGGTAGTAATATATCATGTTTAAAAAATATTTCATAAAAGATAGCTTTAACAGAATGAATTGCTTAAATCCATAAATTACATGGTTTATAACCAAATATTAAAAAAATGTATTAAAAAAAATAATAATAATTAAATTATGTTTAAACTACATCGCAATAATAAAAAATCTTATAAAAATAAAAGAACAATTTAAACAAGATAATTAAATGTTTTTCTTTTATTTAAT
This sequence comes from Stegophylla sp. TES_Ste_2020, assembly GCA_025469315.1. Lineage (NCBI taxonomy): Eukaryota > Metazoa > Arthropoda > Insecta > Hemiptera > Aphididae > Stegophylla > Stegophylla sp. TES_Ste_2020. The sequence continues at coordinate 15,811 of JAIPRM010005677.1, read as the reverse complement.
TATTCAACCCTGCATAATGGTTATTCCAAAAACTGCTTTACGAAAAAACGACGACGGTGTGTTACATCCTTGTGTACTGTACACGTAAGACGAAATGTGATCAGTGATGTCATAAAAAAGGTAAGATGCCCTCACCCCCGTGTTGACAGTCATTTCTGACTTTATCCTAAGTTCACGTGGGGTTCGGCCCCAGGGCCTGATGGGGGTCCTCAACAATATTATGTACACCAGTGATCTGAAACTCGTATTGACTGAGGGCTTTAGGTTTTAAAAAATAATTTGAGGGTGTTTGAGGTTGAATATAAAAAAAAAAAAAAAATTTAAAAGTAATAAACAGTTTATATTTTGAGATATTTGTGATTCGACGATATCAGTTACGTAAATATAAATAAGGAACCATTCCAAGGGCATAAGAAATATTGAAAGAAATCATTAACATAGATAGAAATTCGATTTTTTTAAATAATTATCAATAATCACATTCCTAGAATTTGTTTAAATATGCGACCATAAAAATCAATAGACATAAAACAAAAGTAATTTTTGACATTTTCACTGTCGCTTTTTTATTTTTATTTTTAACAACACCTTGAAACTATGTGTACCCAAAGGTGCTTACATGGGCTGTCCATAGCTCTGTTGACAATAGTTACTCTCCGGGTAAAATGTAATATCCTTTTTTATTCGTATTTATAAGTTCATAGGTGTTTTGAATAAAACATAATACCATTTACATATTCAAATGTACGTTTAAACCACGGACGGTAAAAATGAAAATTGCGAATTTAATATGCCTTGCCCGAAATGCGATCTTTGCTACACATTATCTATCGCAATACACGTTATTTTCACCTCGAACGTGCTTAACTACCTCTCAGGTATATTTTCCCCTAAGCCATTTTCATTGTGTACAATATTTGTAGATTTTTGATAAATTTTGATTTTTTGCACCACCCTGTGTGTATTGCATGGCATGTTGCACATGCGGCTAAAGACGCTCGTCTGAAGTGAGCACACATGACAATGGTTACTACTGCCATCGCAGTCTACCGACCATTTCTGTCATTAGGAGTAATTCAATTAGTGAAATTAGGAAAAAAAAAAAAAAAAAAAATGTGAACTCGCATTACAATATTATCTTCCGTCGGCCTATAGCCGCCAACCGTGCTTTTTTGTACAAAAAACCTCCTTCGGTCAGCCAAGGATTTTCATCTGGGGATAGACCTGACACACAGGTGGTTGCAGGAGGAGTAATCTTCACTGTAATCACTTTATAGTTCGACATACTACTGGGAGTAGGTTAGAATAATAAATGCAACATAACGATTTGTACAATTGTTATAATGTTGTGAACCATGTGAATACAGAGTAATAATTTTTTCAGGTACCATCACTGCAGAAATGTTCCTGCATACTGCATAATAAATTAATAACGCTTAATTCAAATGAGTTTTTGAGATACTTTAAGAATAGTAAAATATACGTTTTATGACATTTCCATTTTTGTTTTTTAATCACAATTTTTTTTTTTTTTTAACACGCGATTAGGACTATCCATTATTTAATTATTTTTAACGCAAACATTGCAGTTTTACTTTAAATATTTAATTTAAAATTATTAAATCGCATTGGCTTTGAATTAGTTTTGTTTTGTTGCACTCCGGTGTAGAAATGTAGAAATCTTGTCTTTATTCGTATTTCAGGACAACATATTTTTTATCAGAGTAAACTAACATAAATTAACCACGTTTTTCGTTAACGTTATAAAATAATAATAACCATATAACCTAATTTGGTTTAGTACTTAATTTTATTGGAAGAAATTCGTTTGAAGAATTCATTTATTTTGAATCCAGTGCTTCGAAAAAAGGTGTCGTCGTTTAAAAGAACATAAGTACTACTACGCGTATATTATGTATGACCCGAAAGAGTTTAATATTTTAAAATTTCCCAAAAGTATTTCAGGATCTTCTGAGTCACTCAGTCGCTCCTAAAATTTGATTCACTACAGGGTCATCTGGTGGAAAATTGTACTGTTACTCAGACAAGTGATCACTCTGTATAGTATATTATATCCATATATTACACATAACATTAATATCATATAATGATATTATGTGATCATTATTGAAACTGACGTTTGAAGCTTAAAGACTCGGCCGATCAATTAAAATCCTATGACGTGTAACCGGCCGTAAAATTCGTGAGGTTTCGGCGGAACAGAGAAAAAAAAAACGGAATAAAAGCTATAAAGGCATAACGCTTATAAGACTTTCACCGATTAAACGGGCAAAAGGTTTCATCGGAGTACCTATTAGAACACGAAATAAAAAATAATAATCCGTTAACTTCACTTAAATCGTAATGGCACGAATTAACGCGGGACAACTTGTCAGTCACTTTTTTTTTCTTTTTTTTCAAGGGAACATTCGATATTTTTTCATTAATTTATTTTTAATCGTTGTAGTATACACCTTGTGTTAAAACTAGGTTTCAGGTAAAACTAAAATTCTTTTTTTTTGTTTTGAAAATACAGAAAAAACAACTTAAATTTACGATTTCCCATTTTAAGTTCATTTTCACTGGTCTGTGTTTCGTGCTTATAATTTTCGAGTTTATAACTTTGAATATAATATAATCTAGATCAGTATTTCTTAATATTTTTTTAATCCTGCAATTAAAATTTTGTACCAAAAATGTATTATGATCCACAAAGTTTAACAGTAAAAAAATTAAAAAAAGAGATCTAAAATGACTATAATAAAACGTTTGCAAAGTTTTCGTTTACATATTACGAGATCGTGTTTAAAATAAACCAAGTAATAGTAATAACACTGGTTAATATAATATGTTTAAGAAATAACATATTGATGGTACGTAAACTTTGTAATTAAATGACAATTAGGTTGATTTCTAGAATTTTAAACATTTTTAAAAAATGTAAAAAAAACTTTAACATTACATAATCTACCAGAAGTTGGTTTTGAACTAAACAGTGGTTGGTTACAGTTTAAAAATTTAGAACTTGTTTTTTGTACTCTATCGTTGGCCGATATTTAAGTACAATTTTTTCAAGTTATTAGAGTTCAAATGCAGTATCGTAGCCAGGGGGAGGGGGTTTGGGTGTTCAAACCCTTCTCATTAGTTTTTGTTATTATTATTATTTATAGTAGTATACTTACTTACAGGAACGTTAAAATAGCGATCCCCTGGTTGAAAAACATTTGTATAATCTGAAATTATTTATACAACAATATGGGCTAATAATTAGTGTCCAACGAGGTACTTCACATTGGATTAACATTAAAATACACCATTCTGAATTTAGTTGGTTAAAAATTATTTCTTGATAAAATAATATATTATTTGAGCATCTAAAAAGCAAAATAATTTGAGTTTTCCAGTTAATAATAGCATAAAAAAAATATACACATATTTTAGTGTTTCCTGAAAAGATTCGTCATTGAGAGTTGCATCAAAGGGTCTAATAACCGGCGATACATTTATTTTGAAACGTGTGCATTTATTCAAAAAATTTAATGAAAATGTAATATTTGTTCTGTTTATAAATGTTTTAAATTTTGATGTCATAAACGGAAACAAAAAGTAACAACCAAATAATTTGGGCTCTTAAGAGTTATCAACAATATTTAACGATCAATTTTTACAGCTTTCTCACTTTTGACGGTAATCACTAAGAAATAACTCAAGCGTGTTATGCCTTTAAGCAGAAAAGCAAGAGCATGAAAAAATCATTAATCAGTTAATACCGATAAAGTCGTAAAAATAATCGAAGTAATATTTATCTTCTCCTGAAAACAGTTTAGAATTTTCGACAAATACTATGAAGTTTAAACGGATTATATGCCACCATTTCAGTCATATTAAAATTGGCTGTCAACAAAAATTGACTAGCCCATAAACATTTAGAGTAGGGTCATACCCCCGTCTGATTACCCTTAAATGATGCCTCCGGTTGGGTATTATGGATGGGCAACTAATGGCTCACGAAACACTTTTGGCTCGCGCACAGTTTCTATCGAGCTATCGGCTCCTTTAAAGTTTTAAAAATATATAAAAGGAAAAAGAAAATCTTATTTTTGATGAATATTTGGTTTTTATTATAATTTATTTCTAAATTTTGGTGTAAAAAACAAATAATATTATACATTTGTGATAATTAATTACAGTATTAATTAATAATTTAGTTTTTGATATTCTATCTATATGAATACAAATTATCAAAAAAGATATTACTTATAAATATATAATATAATATAATATATTTAAAATGTGACGCTTGAAAATCGAAATAAAAAAAAAAAGTGTAATGGATTATTTGATTAATATTTGGTTAAATAGTTATCTAAATGACATTTTGTTTGAATAATATATTTTTGATGAAAATGTATTCGATTTATTGAATTCCAACATTTTTTGAATATGTTTTTGTATTTTAAGTATTTTGAATGTATAATATGTTACCAAATAATTATAAACATTGCATTATATTGCAATGGAATTTCAAAATGTATTTGAGTATACATTCTCACGAATAATAATCTAGATAAGAATGTACAAAATATATTCTTATCAATTATGCATTTTAATTTTGTGCAAAATATTTTTAAAATACATATTATATAATATAGGAATTTTATAATACCAGTCGTCGTGTAATATTTACATTAATAGATTATTTGTATGATGTATGCAAATACTCATTCTATAGAGGGACACACGATAAATACATTATTCAAAAATAGATTACTGTAAGGGTTGCTGTCGAACATATTATTATTACTGTTGGCCACATTAAATGCGATGACGTCGTCTCACTGAATTAAATTAAATACCTAATTTATATATTTTTTTATTTTTTCTGTAGTCAAAATTGTCAACGTTGAACCATTTTTATTGAAAATAATTCAAAATGCTAATTCGTCAAATTATTCAGCCAAATGGTGCTTTCGGTCTTGGCTTAACTTTATCGTCTGGGATATCAACGTAAAAATGATTCACAAAAATGTCGAAAACTGTAATTTGATTTTAAGCTATAGCGGGTTTAATTGCGGTAATTAAATTATAAAATTTAATATGTTGAGTATAAAAAAAAAAAATAATAATAATAAAAACTAACGAGAATATTATTTTTATTAGGGAATACGAATTACGTTTTATTCTTTTATGGATTTTACTGTGAAATACGTGCATTAATTTCACTCGGTAAAAATGCTATAATATACAAACTACCTTATTTTTACATTTGTATAAAAAATGTTCAATTGTTTATTTTAATGTAATTATTTTTTGTATTTCAAACGCTTTTTTGATATGGCATTACGAAACAATGAAATTGAAATACTGATTTGAAAAAGGGCCTATATCTAAGAGATTTAAAATATATATATATTTACAAAAATTATGTATTAAGAAAAAATATTGTTTTTTTTTTTTTTTTTCTATGAAAAAGTCTCATAATTTGAGTGGAAACAATATGAAAAATAAATTATAGCAGTTGTTTAGATGGAAAAGCTCATAATATAAAGTTTATAGCTCATTGTATAAATATAGGAATATTTGTGTTTTTATTTTTTTATTTTTAATTATAAAATAAAAATAGTTTTGTGTATTAATCGGTTTAATAAACATTTAACAAAACTGATTAGGAAAATAATTAATTTATTTTTACTTTAATATTTTGGCCTCAATTACTTACTTTCTTGGCCATTTAGTTACTTTCCATTGCACTACCAAACAGTCTAAATTTGCATAACCAAATATTTAAAATTATATTTTGGTAATTTTACAGCAATACATTTTGAAATAGTTAACTTTAGAAAAAATGTGAATTAGTTTTGATTGGTAAAAAGGCTCAAAAATCCTACTTTAAAATCTATTTAATTTGAAAGACAGAAGATTTATTTTTTTGGTTTTAGTCCTTAATCTTATTATGTTTAACTTCATAAAGAAGTCCTGGTTAGGTTAAAAATTGAATTTTGACAGAAATTAACAGTTTTTTATTTCTAATGTAAAAATCCAAAAACTAAATTCGGACTTTTCTTCTTATCATTGTTTCAATTATTAACTTAAACAATCTAAAATAATATTAAAATAAACAAAATTTTGGTTTATTAAATTTGAATTAAATTGTATTAGATTTTTATAGATTGATTTTGTAATAAGTCGATAAAAATAAATTTAACGAACACAAATCGATGATTCTCCATAATACATTTTTATCACTTTCAGAAGTTGAGTGAAGCGAAAAATGTATATTAGTTATAGGTACAATGTAGTCTTTTTTTTATATATATATATATGTTACATGGAACCACTTTTACAGGCAGTAAAACTTGTCAAAAGTTTCATGCAGCAATTTTATAGATGAGAAATTTCTCATAGTTTGTACTTCGAAGAATACTATAATATAATTATAGACTAAATTGGATTTTCAAAAAAAGTTCACGGTTATAGTTAATATTATTATAATATGAACTATACAAGGTGTCGGTTCCCGCTGTCTTGTAATCGAAATATAATCAGTTATTTAATAATTTTTGCGATAATCACTTATAACAAAGGCAGCCTGCAGATATTATCGGTTCAAGTAATTGACCTTTAGAAAATATTAGTGTGTTGTACGCACTGAACTAAATACTAAAACTATTTCTAACTAAAATGTATTTAGTTCAATGGTTGTAATATATGCTATTACTAACTAATGGACCGCCACTTTCTGTCCAGAGTATTTAATCATAATACATCATATATTACTACCTATTAATATTTATTTATTTGTGTAGTACTGCAATATTGGTAATATCAGCTTATTTGTACAGAAATTAATTGAATTTTTTTTTTTTTTTAATTCAGCATATTCACTACGAGTATCCTACGCAAGGAGCGAAAAACACGCATAGTGCGAGTTAAGTCTACCTTTTAATTTTTAATATATTATTATTTACCGTAAGAACATTAACACTTCTTAACTAATGTTATTCATCTAACCGTCCGTTGTTTTGTTACGCTGTCACAATAGAATGTTGTCAATAACTATTTTGATTATTTTAATAGGTACCTAGTTTTAATTTTACTCGTTAAAATTGATTCGATATTATATTCATATGATTTTTGTTACATCCCATAGGCAAGCGTGTAGAAAATTAATGTTTTCGTCTTTGGAAGACCAAAACTGCTTACTTTGAAATCGTAAAAACGATATTTGAATAATAATAATTAAAGCGGTCTGAGATTAAAAGTAAAAGCAATATGCAATTGTTACTCGGGGAGAGTTATATTTGCCTCCGGGGGATTTTGTACCATCTGAAATCAGGTTCTGTTAACGTTATTCGCGAAAACAACGACGAGCTCGTAGGTATATTGTAATAATATTATAAACAAACTTTAACAAAATTTAGTGCCGCCTGTTGGCGAAAAACGAAAGTTCGAATTACCGACAGTTCGCGGTAGATGGCGCAATGCGTGTCGACTTAGATTAGACGACCCCGTCCTCGTAATTATTTTCGGATTTAAATGATTTAACGTCGATTTTAATGTTATTTTGAATTCAAAAATTATGCATCAACGGTCGTCAACGAAAAATAATCGATTTCGGTGTTTCCTTACGTTTTTACGTGATAACACTCAGCGTGTAAATAAATATTTGAAAGTAACTAGACCTGATCTCGTCGATAAATTGTAAATATTTCGGTACAGGTTTTTAATATAAAATATGTTTCATCTCCTTTATGATGATTAATAAAAATTTTAAATGTATTAATCGCGTAATTTCACAGTGTCAGATACTTATCCGTAGTACTTATTCAGCGAGTCAATTATTTTTTTAATTCATTGATTTTTTAACAAATGAAAGCATGTCACGTGTTCAAGAATACAGCATACTACTATACAATTTTTGTTCTTTACATTTTTTTTTCAGATTTGACAATGTCAATGTACAATAGTACGACAATATTTTGCTATAATTTTTGGAGCTACAAATCAGTTTAACACATATGTACAATCAATGTCAAAAAAATAAATAAATAATAAATAAATAAAATTGATAGGTAAGTAACTGTATAAGAAGGCTGTTTTCAAATTTTTCAAAAATAATAACTTTCAGAATATTTTTTTTTTTTATCGTGGCAAAAGGTAGGCCGTTGAAATTATACGCCATGTACTAAAATATTATATATATATATATATATATATTGAGAATTAGACGACTGATATTCAATCGATTTACATCCTGTAATCGAACCGAAAAAAGTGTTCTAGAACCCAAAATCCCTCAAAATATTAAGAACCAGTACCTAATTTTGGACTCTGAGTGAAGCAAAGAAGCTAGTGTTTTTACAATGATGTTTATTTTTTATTAATTTTTCTGTTTTTTTTTTGTTTTTTTTTGAGTACACGTTTCAGTATAAAAATACTTGCTCGAAAGTTTCAACCAGCAACTTTATAAATCAGAATTAAGTATTCAAAAAAAAAAAGTCATTTTCCTGAATTTTTTAATAGTTTTTCTAAAATTTGGTCTTTAAAACTTAAAATATTTTGGGAAAAGAAAATGTTGAAAATGTAACACTTTTTTACGTCAACATTTAATCTTTCTGTTCTCAGTTAATAGTGGGGTATAAAACTGGTTGAATAAAAATACGTTTCTTTCGTTATAGGTAATAATAAACTTTACAGTTTTGAAGTAATATTGTCTTTTATAAACTGAATCTCCACTCAGAATCGTTTAAATTAAATTTAACACACCATCCAAGTCCCTCCCAAAGAGTGATGAAAACCCATAGTGCGAAATATGTCGGCTTTTAAAATTTTCAAACAACCAGAACTCAAATTTTAAAATGACAAATAATTTAATTCACAAAAACCATTTATTTTGTTTTGATTCTTAAAATTTTGAAGGATATATCTATGTATAGTAGAAGTAATGATATTTTGAATAACACTGGATATTATTTTCATTATATGTATGTATATATATAATATATTTTACTTGAGTACACACTTCCTACCATGGGTATTCTTCACTCCTCCAGTGGACTTGGTGGATATGTTAATTAAAAAAAAAAAAAAAAAAAAAAAAACGATAAATCATTTCTGCAATTAAATGATCCTGAGTGAAGCTTCAGCTTATATAAGACAATTGTAATTAAAAATTATAAAGTTTATTATCGTCACAAAAAAAAAAATATATATATATATATATATATGTATTTTGCTTTGTTCCAATAAACTTAAATACGATTATAAGACCCCACAGTATTCATACGGACTCTGGAGCAATATCTGAAGGTGGTGTGTTTAAACACTTCGAGCCAATAATTTGACGAAATAACTCCTTCCGTCGACTTTTCACAACTCGATCCGTTCGTTCATATTCATATGCGCATTAAAAATGCCTACGTCATGCTTACGGCCCTCGAACCAATCGTATTTGACAATGTGACATATGAAAATCATGTAAATATTGAATAGACTGTCTGTGATGCCTTTACCTATACCTTTATAGTTCACAGAATATTTATAAAAAATGTGAATTTATTGCTTTATAAACACAAACAGCTTTGTCTTCATTCTCTTGATGTATAAAAAATGAAATAAGGTGTAAACAAGGGTCCAAAGAAAATCGGAAAATCACCCCTAGAAATCACGGTTCCCCGGCGACTGCTCGCAGACACTCCTGTAGTCATTCGATTCCGATCACAGGAATGCGATCGGCTGAACGTGGCGCAAAACCGTTCGTGCGTGAACGAGCATATTTATCCCGTCAACAATGACGTGTTGGGTTTTCACGCCGTTGAAAACGTCAGCTGTACGCGACCTTTTTTAGGTCCCTGTATTGTCACCAAGATTTTTGACCATCGTTTTTAGATTCTGAACGAAGTGAAGAAGTTTTTACAATGATGTTTATTTTTATTTTTTATTTTTTTTCTGTGTACAACTTTTCGTATGAAAATACTTGTCCAGAAGTTTCGATCAATAACTTTTTGAAACCGAATTTGCTTCTAGATGGTACTTTAGAAAGGTCATTTTTTGAATTTCTCAATTCTTCAATTTTTTTTTTTTTTTTTTTTTTTGGAAAAACTATTCAACATTTGACAAAAATCACTTGAAAACCATAATTTTTTGATCCGAACTATATGAAACTTTAAATACGGATAGAAAATAATATAAGAAAGAATTTGGTGTATGAAAATTTTGGATATTTTTCTAACATTTTTTTTTCTCATTTTTTTTTTTAATATTATTGACTTTCTTCGTTTAGAATCGTTTTATTGAACAAAAGATTTATCGTTTCTTTAAAATCCAATACACCCGTCAAGAGAATCCCACCCGTCATGCGAAGAACACCCCGACTACTTTTTTTTTTTTGTAAGTCGAAATTTACGATTTCAAACGTATAAAATAATCGTCAGTATTCGGATCGATTTTCTCGGATCATTTGTCTGGGGCCCTAAGCCTATTTTTAATGGACACGGGCTTATAAAAAATATTAAAAATTCAGACAGACTCAACCAATTTTTATTAATTTACTAAAACTGTATCCGCATATTTTTGCATTTAAACTGATTTTTTACATCCGATGCAATGAATAGTCTGATATTTAGCGATAGAAATAATCGAATTAAATAAAATGATCAATAATTTGATTATTCGATTTATTGATTGAATGCGAAAATCATTGGATTAATCGAAAACACTCAAATCAACAAGAATAATTAAAAATAAAGGGTCTCGGAGGTTTAATTTTCCCAGGACCTGCCAAAGCTCACTACGGCCCTGATGTTCACGTTTAACTTAAAAAACTTACAAGTACAAAGTCACAAGTACTTTGGCTGTGTTAACCCTGTAAATGGAATATTCGTTCTAGCAATCGGCCGTTCTAAATCAGCTCCTTTTAGCCCTTCTCAATAACACAATTTTATCTTTCAACTGGTGATACTCGATTGAGTACCGTCGTTATCAGCCGACCTTTTTGACGACCCGATTGAGCACAAAAAATAACGTTGTCCGTTTTTCACTAGTACGTTGTGTAAATTACAATAGGTAACTAAAATATCAGTCGAAAAAGATTTTGCCTACCGATCGATGGGCACGAAAGTAGTGAATAAATGGGATAGATTGGAATCCAGAAATGTAATTCAAGGTAATCATTAAATAATTATTTTCATTACCGGTAACCGTTAACCGTTTAGCGCTTCCAGCTTTGCAAAAATAATAGCGGTAATCAGTTTTTGGTTATCAAATTATCGGTTTTGACTGGTTCTAAGTCCTGTCTTTAATTCTGTTTATCATATTTGTAATTTGTAACATTTTTTTTTTTTTTATATATATATAATATTCAGTAATTAAATGATGGAATATTGTAATAATATGTGATTAAAAACCAAAAAAAAGATTTTTATTCATTGATATTTGTACTCGAATAAATTTAATTTTTAAATAATTATTTTCTACGGTACAAAGTGGCAAAGTCGCACCGATATTCGTACTCAATGAATTTTGTTTTTTCGATTCCTATTGTTAGGTTAACCGTGCTCGATCGGATTGCAACCCTTTGAACAACGATGATAACTGATGCAATGTAGCCGTTTCATGCGTTACAGTAGATGTAAATAATCCGTAAGTTTCCCACAGTGGTCGTGACGCCACCCCCCCCCCACTCATGGTCGGGAAAATAAATGCCTGTATTAAACGATCTTTGCCTGTGATTCGGTGGCTGCTGCAATAGTTTGGTAGTATACCAATCCAATATCGTACACGATACGCTCTGCGTGTAGTGTCATAGACGCGTGGAATTGTCGTCTTAGTGTCCTCGTGTAATATACACGAAACACAAACGCATCCTCCCTAAGCTAGCCGTGCTGACAACCCTCAGCCACAACCCCACCCCACACCACCGCATCAGTATACCACTACTCATCACCACTGCTGTTATACAGGGTCTCCCATTACAATTTGACAAATGCAATAAATTTTTTTCTATTAATTATTTGTAATTTTTTTATTATTATTATTTTTTTTAAATTAGTTTACACCTTTGTGCTACAGCAATAACAAATAACTATTATTTATTTATTTAAATTTAATTTCAAGTTCGAAATTTTATATTACAATTTTATAAAAAATTCAAAATAGCCATTTTGTACATATAGTTTTTAGAAAAATATAGGAACTTAAATGTCTAATAAAGATTAAATCATTAATTTTCTGAAAAATGTTTAAGTTTGCTAATATTGTTAAATAAATCATATCACCAATTGACGTCATAATATTACTATTATTATGACGTATTTGACCAAATTATTGAATTATTCGTAAAATTAAAACAGTCGTGGGCAATAATTAACCTTTATTGGAGATTTTTATATAAAATTATTTTTTCAAAACAGTAGTATAACATTTGAAATTTGAAAATTTGAGACTTAAAGAAAACGTACGTTATTCACGTACACAATTCTATAGGAATCATTTACAAAAAAAAAAAAAAGTTAAAAATTACTAATAGAATAAAAGTTATTTGGTTATTCGTGGAATCGTGCTGGGACGACACCCTGTATACTACCACTTTACCGCGACCGCGACCACTATCGGATGCCGGATGATAGGATTGCCGAAACCGGATTTTAACTTTACGAACCGTAGACGTGCGACGGGCGAGTTGAAGTGCGCGTAGTGGATTTTCCGTGACGCGTCTCGCTCTAAATCCAATACACCATCACTGACCCCATTACAAAGCCCTTTCGATTTCGCGTCGTGCGCGAACGAAAGCGTATTACTCGTCATTGTCACTACCGGAAACGCGAGGATTTACGCGATACGTGAAATCGCATCGCGCAATAATAATAATAATAATAATAATAATAATGTGATATTATAACGCGTTGATAGCGTGAAAACTGAATGCACGGTTTGTGCGAATTTTCCACGAATTTGAGAGCCCGAGAAAACGTCACGCCAATAATTAAAATTTGTTCTCGTGAGCGATTCAAAATAATGTGATTTTACACGAAATTTCACCCGTTTTACAATCTTATTCATATGCACAGGAGACTTTGTTCGCAAAGTATGATGAGGCTAACAAAACGGCCTCTACCCCCCACAAATATAAATGTTTTTAAAATTATTGTTTGTGGCATTTCAGTTGCTAATAATTTTTGTGAATAGAAAATTGTAGTTTTCATCTTTTTTTTTTATGACTGTTAAAAATAGATGCATTTAAATTATCAAAATAAAATAAAAAAAAAAATGCCATACACGATTCACTTATCAAATGTGATCTAGAACTTTGATGATTTATATCATGTCAGTCAATGATATGAACTGAGACTTTGTTAGTATGCCCCTTAACACAAGCATATACCCTATATATCCTATGCGCACCCCCGTGTTCGTACGATTTTTAAACTTTTTAATGAACTCGGTACACGATCTCACATTTTTTTTTTTTTGTCCTGAAATCACTTTGTTCCAATGACGCAATCAGGGTATGTTAAGGGAAGTATATAGCAAATCCAAATGTACGAACTATAGTTTTTATTTTTCACAAAGGCCAAATGCATTTCAATATTGTATTTTCTATTTGATGTTATTAGATTAATTGTTGAATCGTTTTAAAATATTATAAATAAGGTTATGATTGGTGATTATTGGAGGCATATTGCGTTATTGTTTATATTAAATAGTTACTACGGCACCGCTTACAAAAAACATGTGAAAATATACCAAAAAAAAAAAATATTTACGAATATAACGCAATTTACAGTTTAAAATTATACAAATAAATAATACTATAGTGGTGTATCTGAAGCTCAATCAAAGAGAGGGTGCGATTTAAAAACGTCTACATATTATCATAAATGCTAAGTCCTCCCCCCCCAAATCCATCAATAGCTCCTAAAATCACTTTATAATTTTTTTATGCTCCAACCTCATATGGCCTCCTATCGATCTCCTCTAATCTTAATATTTTAATTAGTTTTTATTTATTGTATTTAAAATTAAATATTAGATTCATAAAAGTTACAAATTATGCATGAATAGTTCCAGCGAAATCAATTTATAGCATTTTTAGGTAATTATATTAATTATTTTAATTCATTTTTATTTGTATATGCTCGTTTAGTTAATTGGGTTTTTTTTATATTTGCTTGAATAGGTTTTTGGTAATCATCATTGTAAATACCAAATTATTCTTTACTTATTTATAAATTCGATAAAAGACATATTATATACCATTTATGTTAAAAGTGGAACTAAATTTAATTTCTTTTTTTTACTATTTCACCATTTTTATAAAGTATATTATATAATATATATAGGCAATTTGTAGGTCACTTTTGAAGGAAATTTTCAAAATTTTTACGGCTGAACGCGATATCACGTGTAGGTTTATTCTAATCATTCGAATATGAATAACGCATAAACCGATTTCGCTCTATCTATCCGACCGTGATAACGCAATTATAACGACGAGAACATGCGAATTCGGTTATATCGATTTGCATAAGCGTGGAACGAATTATTATCATAAGCTTTACATAACAGTACAATATATTGTTATCTGCCGATATTATACATATATTATTATTATGTATATGTACCAAATCGTAATAATACGTGTTTTGAAACCGCGAGTAGGTAATAATTAAGACTCGCTGTTTTGCGAATAGCAAATTTCCCACCTAAAACGCATACTTATTGTTCTATTAATTTCATTAAAAGAAAAAAAAAAAATGCTCTCATTTCTATATTCCGTTATAATGCATTTTATTTTTGTTCTTGTGCGTATTATAAGTTGAAAATGTTCGAAACGACTAAATGAAAAATATTTAACTCGTACGTCCGTTTGTGAGACAAGTTTTGTCGTGAACGTAGAACACGTGTTACCTCATGGGCGCCCACGGGAATATTATCAGGGAGGGGCATGATAACTCAAAACCCAAAAAGTACAGTATTACAAAATAAATTAGAATTTTATGATATTTATCACTGGGGCTGAGAATTTATGAGAAATTACATTTTTTTTTCAAATGATTATATAATACGTAATTTTTTGGTTTTAAAAATTTAATTTCACATTTTTTAACAAACTTATTGTGTTATGTAATTATTTTGCTTTTTTAGTTAATTTTATGATATTTTTTTTTTTTTTTTTATGAAATTCCATCAATAATCAAATAATAGTCAAAAACCTAACCTAACCAGAGTCAAATCAATTCAAATTCAATCAATTGTTTATAATAATTATTACTTTTCACTCATTACTTAAATAAATGGAATGTTTTTTATAAATGTAAAATAAATACGAATTAAAATGCGAATTTTTCTTGCTAATAAGACAAAAGTTCCTTGGATTTTTAAATATGGTTTTTTGAGTAAATTTAAGGAAGATTGTATAATATGCATTTGTTGGCATTCTACGTGAAAGGTATATAACATTTTTTTTTTTGGAATTCTAAAAGATTTTTTTGAAATTTAAAGTGCATTCTTTAAGAGCCTTTACTGCATTAAATTCAGAACCATATTTATTACTACGTAAATCCGCAATATGAATGTACTGTTTATTTTATATTCTGAATGAAGTGAAGAAGCTAGTGTTTTTACAATGATGTTTATTTTTTTTTTCTGTGTACAACTTTTCGTATAGAAATACTTGTCCAAAAATTTCGATCAATAACTTTTTGAAACCCGATTTGCCTCTAGATTGTACTTTAAAGAGGTCATTTTTTGAATTTCTCAATTCTTCAATGTTTTTTTTGGAAAAAACTACCCAAAATTTGACAAAAACGAC
>JAIPRM010005676.1:7711-20102 GCA_025469315.1 Stegophylla sp. TES_Ste_2020 | reverse complement strand
TTTAATATAAAGAAACTACCTAATTATTTAAAAAAATAATGTGGTAGGGCGTCAGGCCAATGACAAATCTCAATAGGCCAGGCCACCGGGAACCTCCCGGTATCCCGGTGGGCCAGGCCGTCCCTGAGCTCGGTACCCACATAATGATTTTCATTTGTGAAACACGAATGAGTTGACTCAAAATGTACACGTTAGTAGTTGTTAAACTATATTCTCTGAACATAAATTTGTTTTACCGCTAACCAAATTAAAGTATTTTTTTTCAAAAATCAATGTTTGAGGAACATAACGGCTTCCTTTTGTCAAAATCTAAATTTTATATTCGAATTTGTTCCGAAAAGTAGGTATTAACTATTCGTGAAAAAATAATGTGTTCTATAGAAAACTAAAACGGCGTTTACAAAGAAATCGAATCTAATAATTTTGAAAATAACTAAAACGTTTTTCTTTTTATTTTGTTTAATATTTTAAAGAAATGATAAATCATTTCTTCATTAATACGATTCTGAACGAAGGAAGTTAATAGTATAAAAAACAATAATAGTCACCATTTTCAACACACTCACCAAAAGTATACGGCCCGAAGAGGGAAGACCGAAGAATACCTGAGGTGCGAAGTATGTCCGGCTTTTTTTTATATACTTTACTTGTCTTTGTTTTGCTTTACTTCATCTTTTTTTTATCTACTAAATAAAGAAAAGGGAAAAAAATTGAAGTATTGAGAAATTCAAAAAATGACCTCTTTAAAGATATTTAAAGAGTAATTAAAAAAATCATACAATATAGATATATTACTTGGAAATATAAATTAAAATAGTCAATGTTTACAAAATTGAAAAAAATCACGGTAATCAATATGATATTCCTGAACAGTGTATCAAATAAAACATACCTTTCTTTTCTTTTACTTTTTATTTCCAATTCTATTGGAGTTAAATGATCTAAAAAAGAGAATAAATTTAAAATAATCTAAATATTCTAAAAATATTGTCACCTCTATATTATATGCAAAATTCTCACACAATTTGACATATGACATCATTTTTACTATATTAGCACCATCCCGGTGTTTGGTCGTGCTGAGAATAAAATAAATAAATAGAGTTTTAAGACTTAAAATCCGTATTTTAATCTTAAAATAATATTTTTCGAAAAATTCTACTCTAAAATGATGTGTTACTTTATTTTTTTAATTTTCAGCACCACCAAGCATTAATTTTTTAAGGTTAATTTTAATTAATTATGTTAATTTTCACTAACCTACCGAAATGGTGTAAAAATGGTGAAATGATGTCGTATATTAAATTGTATGAGAATTCGTCATAAAATTTAGAGGTATCAATATGTTTAGAGCATCATGAAAACTATTTATTCATTATTTTTAAGAATGTTTTAACACCATCCGAATTTTAAATGAAAAGACTTATATTCTTATTTGATGCAATGATTAGGAATAATATTATCATATTATAAATTACCGTGCTTTTTCCCCACCCTGTATAGTCAAAACGTAATATATTAAAATTTAATTTTTGAATAGTGGTAATAATAATAATAATATGATAATCGTGTCTGTTTATGCGCACATGAAGAATAATTCTCGGAACGTTAGAAAAAAAAGTTTAATATCAAAATAATAATAATAATATCCGGATCACGTTACAACGTGACTGTTGTTTAAACGCACGTCTACAAACATAATAATAATAATATTTCCAAAAACATTTGCTTTTGGCCTCGAATATATATATTATATTGGTGTACATATATATATATATATATACGGTCTGCTCGAATTTCAAATCTTTACAAAATTATAAAAACGTATAACACTCCTTACGCTCCCAAATGGCTCGTAAAAAAAGAAAAAAAAAATCGACAGCCCCTATATTATAGTGCACGCGTATTATACGGGTTGTTCTTTCGTGCCACCATGAACGGTTCCCTACACGCGAAACGTGTACATATTTAAAATACATCACATATGGATACTTTTATGGGGTAATAATTTTTATATTGCTCACACGTTAATTAAATCTTATAAAGAATCAATTTTATGCGACATTTTATTACATTATCTGATGTACCACACGTTGTGTAGACTATTCGAGATTTTGGAAAATAGAAAAAGATTTGCGTTGATGTCGTAGCCACCGCATAGTGGTGCAAAAACACGAAAAACGGCATTCTTTAAAATATAAACATGTGAAAAAAGTTGAATATTTTTTTCATTTTACTATATATAAGTGTTTATTTCTGAAAAACTGTTTTGATTTTATATTAAATTTTTAACACCCAAAATCAAAGTTACATATTTTTAAACTTCCATTTTAACTACGTAACTAAAATGACTTATAAGTATAACAAATGTATTTTTATTTACAGTAAAGTATAATTTTGCTATAGGTATTATAATAATTACATGTAAAATCAAACAGTTTTTGAAAAATAAACACTTATATATTGTAAAAAGCAAAAAATATGCAACTTTTTTTTAATTTATCTGATAGTAAATGCTGTATTCTAGAGAATTAAAAGCATTAAAAGCAACTGCGCAAGACAAAAAATACTTAAAAGTACAATAAATGTTTTAAAAAATAATATAATATAATAAAAAAATGCATTATTTATAATTTGACATATATTAAGTGTCATAGTAGAAACTTGATTTGAATTATCAACTTGGAAATTACATAAATGTTTTTTTCACAAAATATAGATATGTTTTAAATACTCGCTCAGGAAGATTTAAATTTTCGATACTCAACATTACACTTGTTGACTTAGTAATGATTAGATAAAAATAAGTTATTTGGTCGTACAATTATCTAGATAAAGATGAGTAATAAGCTACATTTTATCTAGATAAAAAAGACAGTTTTTAAAAAAAATTTAAAACTACATACATGGATTCCAGGTGGTATCCATGGTAATTAAAATAAATGGGGATTAATGCTACCAATGGTGCCCCATAGACGCAATAATTTCAGATATTAAGTTGAGTACAATAACTACATCTGCCCCCACCCTCTTTCTTATAATTAAAAATAACACTTTTCTCCTTGAATATTATCTTTTTCACATGGTTCACTAAAAATTACAAAGAAATTCGTGTTTCATTTAATCTAAATTTATCAACAATTATTTCTTTATTAATATTATTGTTACTTAAATATCTTTCAATTACAGCTAGATCAGTAAATCTTGAACAGCTCATGTTGGTCCTGAGCCAATATTTAATTCGACACATGCAAGAAATAGATCTCTCGTCGTGTTATTAAATCGTATTACTCACAATCGTAAATACAAAACAACCTCTACAATAAAAAAAAAAAAGGAAAGTATTTAATTAAAATGTAATAGACTCCATTTAAACAAGAATGGTGGTTGAAGGGATTTGAAGACGAAATAAAAAACTTAAATAAAACTAATAAAAATCTAGGGTTTCTAATAGAAAATCAGGGGCACCGAGAATCCCTGCTTTCCCCTCCAAATTGCGCATATAGGAATGGGATGCCCGGAAGAATTAAGAAGAAATCACCCATCCCTGAACTTTGATTATATACAAATTGATAACTTTGGTATTGGATGTGAAATGAGTATTTAAATAAATTAGAATATTAATGCTCAATCTTTTGCATATTTATCTAAGATTAAAGATCAGATCAAAAATAATGTATCTAGATAATATAAATATACAACACTGCATAGCCGTGACTAGGTTTTGAAACTCAAAAGAACTGAATCCTCGAATGTTTCAATAGGTTAATTTAATACAATTGAAAATAAATTTCGGTAGTGTACGAAAAAGACCCCTACCCCCGGAAAATTTCTAAAATAATTTGTGTATTTGAAATATTTATTAAATTATTATTATTTTATTGTATTCATACACAATGTTTTGTCTCTATGGTTACTGTTATGCGAAAATATGTCATAAATAATAATAATAATAATAATCAATAAAGAATGTACATTTAGCACAAACTACTGGGTAACATTACCAACTTTTTAATAATGATGTCAAATTTTAAACTTATCAAATCATTTTTAAATGTTTAAAAATTTTAAAAGATTCATAAACAAGACCTAAGAATGTATTTGTTATTTAATCATGCACTTTCCTAATAATTTAATGACATGGTTACTAGTATTTTGAACGCTTTTTATAACATTTCAAATATTCAAAAATTTGTATTTATTGATAGAGGGAAATATTAAAATGTTTCTTATAAAATTATCTATTTAGAAAATTTTAGATCTCATTGGAAGATTAATATTTTGTTTATGATATTTACAACCTCTAAATAAAGAGCTTCCTTTCTAAAAAAATATTTCTTTTTACTTATTTTTATTTTACACTATTTAGGTTAACTACAAAATATATTGATAACTTTTGAATTTTTGGAAACAAAAGGAAACTTATAAAAAATGGTACAATCCAACTAACAATTAGACATAAATTTACTGGAATATGATTTATATCACATTACTTTCAACTATTAAAATTTATTAGAATGATCGTTGCGAAATTTTGTCGTCATCCTTTTATTTGAAGAAGTATTAGGTTCAAATCCAATTCATGAATTAATTTCTTTTCTTTTCTACACTTTCACATTTTTTTTGCTCGATACGCACAATCGCACCGTTTAAATAATACATTTCCTTCAAATTATTGTGAAAAACTACGACGGGTAGGTTATAAAAGTGAAACAAATTTGAATAATTAAAATTAATTTTTTTAAATTTTACCCACTTCAGAGATAAAGGACCGAAAAACTGAATGGATTTGCCTATAGTTGGTACTTTAGAGAGGTTAATTCCTCAATTTTTTTTTTTTTGGGGGGGAGAACTATCCAACATTTTGACAAAATATACTTAGAACCATAATTTTTTGATCTAAACATTTTGAAAATTGAAACATAGATAGAAGATAACATGACAAACGTTTTGGCACAAGAAAATTACAAAAATGTAAAAAAAGAAATTTGAAATTTTTTTTATTATTTTTCATTTTATTTTTACTATTATTTATTTATTGAAAAAAAAAGTAAAGTTAATTAAAGTAAAGTAAAGTGTAGACAAGAGAGCGGGACATACTTCGCACCACGGATATTCTTCACTCT
The DNA here is from genome assembly GCA_025469315.1 of Stegophylla sp. TES_Ste_2020. Lineage (NCBI taxonomy): Eukaryota > Metazoa > Arthropoda > Insecta > Hemiptera > Aphididae > Stegophylla > Stegophylla sp. TES_Ste_2020. Next base: position 14,976 of record JAIPRM010005676.1, on the reverse strand, counting down.
TTGGGTCAGATATTCTTTGTGAGTGTGTTGAAAAAGAGATGACTATTATTGTTCTTTATTTTATTAACTTCCTTTATTCAGAATTGCCTTGTTGAAGAAATTGTTTATCGTTTCCTTAAAATTCTACACACCCACCAAGAATATTTGACCCGAAAAATGAAGAATATCCGTGTTGCAAAGTATGTTCAGCTTTAGGCTTTCTTGTCTATACTTTATTTTACTTTTTAAAATTGAAGCCATTCGTTAATGTTTTATTATTTTTTCATTCAAAACCGCAAAAATATATAAAAAGATACTTCACATGTTTTTATACCAACTACATACATTTTCTGGATTGTTGGCAAAATTAATAAATTTATGTATGGTTTTAAATTTTGTTTTTCTATCTAAATGACTGTTTAGTGTTAAATCAAAACGTTCTTAATTTTTGTAATAATTTAGTGACATATTTCATTAATTGATTTTATTATAGAAAATTTTAAACAATCTAACTTATAATATGATAAAATACATTATATGGGTTTATTATGTAACTCATATTTTCGAATAAATTAAATTATATTTTAGATTCTGGGTGGAGTGAAAAAGCTAGAGCTTTTATTGACATTTATTTATTTATTTTTCTTCTTATGTAACATATTTTTGTATAAAAAATACTCGTTCAAAAGTGTCATACAGCAATTCTTTAGATCATAAATAATTAAGTCACGGTCGTATTTTAAAAATATAATTTTTGTAAATTATCAACAAATGGAGTGAAATTAGTGAAAAATATGCCTTAAACAAAATTTTCATGAAATCGATTTTTAGTAATTTAGCCATAACTTCAAAATTAATATGACTAGAATAAAATGTCCATCAATAGATCCACTCAACTTACGTCGTGCGTGGTGACCAATGATTCGGCGACGGACGAGATACGCGCGAACCCGACCGACGTCACGGGACGTTTGGCGAGGAATCCGACATCGGACACCGCGGGACTCAGGTGCCCGTCACTGAAGCCCAAGTCGATCGCATTCTCAGTCAATCGGCGACCAGCTCCGGCCATAGCTTGCCGTTCCAGGATGGAAAGCACGTTTCGGCCGACCGCACAGATCCTGTCCGGATATACGCTGGCGACGCGTGGCAGACGACCGTTGCATCCGCCTTCCGGTCCGCATCCTGTACCACCGACGCCCAGTCTGGCCTGAAACCGAAAAGTATAAAGCACATATTTTTTTTTTTTTTTTTTTTTTTAATTCATATATTGAATACTGGGCCCCACTGAGAAAAATCGTGGGGGGAGCAGGAGTTCTTACACTTTTATAAAATAATTTACATTACATTTAGGCCAAACAAAATCCTTATAAAATTACATTGGCAATTTACAAAAGAAAATAATCATGATAACATAAATAAATTTAAATAACAAAAAAATAAATAGTAATAATTATATTTAATATCAACATAGATAAATATTATTTAATAATTCTATACAATTTCATTGAAGTCTAATAACCAAAGCGAAATTCTTTTTTTTTAAAATAATTTAGGTGGGAGATTAAGGATATCTGTAAGTATTTTGTTCAATATCTCGGTACCAATTATTTGAAATTGTCTTCCTGATTGAATTTAGGGATTCGGCAACCGTATTTTGGTGCATTCGAATAGCATATTCCCAAAAGTAAAAACAAATTTCGCAACCGGTGTTGGACAAACTAGATAATCAAAAGAATATCAAGATAATATAACAGATTATTCATTGAAAATGTATCTTCATAAGTTAACATATAACGCTTTAAATATTTATCTAGATAAAAATCAGATAATTTAAATAAGTTTTCACAATCTAAAACGATAATTTTAGTTTTTATTACAAATAAAGTAATACGAAGCGTTAGATTATAATTTATTTTCATTCAAATTATCTTTATTTAATAAAGAAATACATTTTATTTTTATTTTTTCTATCCATCTGTATTGCATTATGAATACTCGTAAAATATACATTTATGAGTTAATAAAATTTGTAAATATTTACAAACTGAACATGAAAATAAAATCTAATAAAAATACTGACAATACCAAACTCAAAAAGATAAGTAAAGTATAGTATAGTCAAGAAAGCCAATCATACTTTACACCGCGGGTATTCTTCAATCATCGAGTCAGATTCTCTTGGTGTTTTGAATTTTAAATAAAAGATAAATAATTTCTTCAATATTGCGATTCTGAGCAAAGGAAGTTATAATATAAAGAACAATAACAGTCGTCATTTTCAACACATTCACAGAGAGTATCTGACCCGAAGAGCGAAGAATACCCGTGGTGCGTGCGAATTATGTCCATTTAGGCTTTATTTGTTATGTATTACTTTACATTTATTTACTACACTTCACTTTACTTTGTTTTATTTTACTTTTTTTCTATCCAATAAGTAAAGAAAAAAAATGTTAGAAAAAATTTCTACATTTTTTAAATTGTTTTGCTTTTAATATTTCTAATATTATTGTCTATGTTTAAATTTATTGGCGTAAGATTGAGTGGCGTAAGCGGTGGCTTGTGGCCCTTGGCAAGTCAGTTGTGTGTTAACGTCGCACAAAATTTAATTATTTTATACTTAGTTGTATAAATTACATAATTTCATTTATAATATTTGAGAACAAATGTATAAACAGTCACTTAAGTGTATAAGAAAAATGCCGTTGACAACAAAGCATGTTGTCTATTTGTTTATAGAACGTTAAATTTTCCATCGACGATTCGTATAGTTACCTAATGTACTAGTAGTGCGATCGTAATTTATGGTTTTATTGTCGGTTGACTAACTGTTGAAAATTAAATTTATAACTGACTAATATTTTATTGTCATTGGTACGAGGAGTTAATTACGTATAGATTGTAAAACTTTTACTTTCTTCGATAATTGAGTACAATTATTTACCACCATAAAAACAAGAAATTGAGCCTGATACGTAATAATAAGGTAGAGAAATATTGCCAATAATATAATATTATAGAATAATCACTGTTGTGTAAGGGAAAAAAAAAATCAAAATATCTATATACGCATATAAGATAATGGATAATAACTTACAAATTTATTTATCTAGATAAAGAAAAATAATAATTAACTACATAGTATCTAGATTTAAGAAAACATTTTTTTTTAATAATTTTAAAATACTGTAAAACTATAGATATGGAATGGTACCTATATTATATAATATTTACCATAGTAATTAAAATAAATAGTGATTCATTTTTTAGAGGTCCTCCTGAAGAGGGCAGTTAAAACAGGCAATTTTCCCTCCTTGGACTTGAACTCACCGGATAAACTGTTTTAACTTTTATTGTTGTTCAAATGAACACTTAATTGTCATTTTACTTAAGTAGAGATCTGTAAATTTAAAATTGTTGAAAAAACAGTTTGTTCATAAATATTGATCTTCAGAATAATAATTAAAAGATTCTAAATATTATCCTCATCAAAAAATAATTAATAAGTTGGATTTTAGTGGTCTGATATATAATATTATTGTGATTATTTTATTAAATAATACAGAAAATTCTGCAAAGTACAGTATCAGAAATTCTTAAAATTATTTAAAGAATTTTTTCAGATTCATCAGACATAATATATTTTGTTAGTGATGTTATGTTTAATTTTCTGTATATAATATTATCCAGAATATTCAAAAATTGTATTAAATAAAAACTTCAGATAATTTCAAAAAATCGATATTTATCCCAAAAGTGTTCAAATCTGTTTAAAAATTTTCTCACTTCTGTACTTCATTATTGTTGGTAATGGGTGAAAGTTCCAAGTTTCTGGTTCTATTATTTTGGAGATTATAGCTTAATAACTAAAATCAATTTCATAAATCTCATTTATGTTATACTTTGCCGTATTTACTAAATTTTTCAGAGTTTTTCATTGTTTTTGGAAGAAGTATTGAGAATTTAAGTATATTTTTTATTTGAAATACTATCGGAATGCGATTTATGATGAAAAATGTTACGGTACGATACTTTTGATATTTTTAGCGGAAAAATTGTTTTCGTTTAATAAACTAAAAGAAATAAACTTCGTTGACTTCACTCAGTGTCTAAATATGATTTTACCTTTTCCATTATAATATTAATTACAATGCATTTATAAATAAAATATATTTAAATTGATCTAGATCCAACGAGAGGCTGGAAGATATCTCTGGGCCTGAGATTTTTATAGAGACCTAGCATGTTTACATAAAAAATAAAAAAGTGGTTTTACACAATTTTATAACAAAATATACTGTTGATGTGCCTCAAAAATTATAAAATCAATTTATCCGATTGAATAGTACATATGTAAAGAAAATTTAAATTATAATTTATCTTCATTCGATTTATTAAATGACAAGAAGTTAAGAATATTTTTCCTAGACGTTTGTATCGCTATATGTATATTCTGCTCCCTACCAATTTCTGTTTCCACTGGAGTGCGTTCATTCAGTGTTGTGGCTAGAAAAATAAAAATTTCAAAGAGCTCATGAAAGCATGCAATTCAATTGAAGCAAAAAAAAACATATTTGTAAATATAAAGTATAATGTACAAAATATTTTGTATTTTTATAAATGAATAAAAAAATGATTTTAAAATTTAAAATAAATTTATGTGTTAATTTATAATTAGAAATATCGAATATGTATGTATGGAGCAAAAGGGGAGGGGCCCATGAGTCCCTTGGGCCCTGATTTTCTCTCCACCGCCCTGTATTGCTCTCACGTCTAACACACAGACCTAAGCAATGGAATGCATAATATGGGAAGACACAGACACATAAGGTTTGAGCAAAACACCTGTCAGCCACAGTACACGACTGTTCGACATGTTCTGTACTTCTGCGACGACGTTAAAACGACGTGTCCTTGAAAGACGTTTAATTCGAAAATAATGAGCACATCATTCATCAACGATGAATAAAAAGTATAAATAGAAGACACAAGATGTCACCGTTTTTGGTAGGTAAAGGATTTTACAATCGAAGTATTGGCGTTTATTATTTAGTGTTTAATTTTCAAACCAAATTGTCGTTGATAATGTATACCAACTAGAATATTACAAACGTGTTAGCGCAGAGGAATAAAGGGAAGAAGACGTTTAGCTGCGACAGCTTGTGTGACAAACGAGCCTCAAACTCGGTAATAGTTAGCTGTACACGCACTACACGGTTTTGGATTTAGTTATCTAAAAAATTATCTAGATAAAGATGAAAAATAATTCATAAATTTTACTTAGATAATATATATATATATAAAGAAATCCAAGTTATCTGGATAAAAAAAAAGACAAATGTGTTTTTATCTGATTGAGAAAAAAAGGAAATTTTTATTTTGACAAAATGATTTGCACAGTACATCCACAGTACAGATACCTACTATATTACTATACATACATTCAATGCAAAAACTATTTTTGTAAAAAATAGTAGAATTTTACTTGAATTAAGTTTTATTAATTTAAAGTAGATGTATTATATTATTATAAATAAGTTGATATAAAATTCTGAACGAAGTGAAGAAGCTAGTGTTTTTAGTGTTTTTGCAATGATGTTTATTTATTTATTAATTTTTATTTTTGTTTCTTATTTACATTTCTTGTATGAAAATACTTGTCCAAAAGTTTTAACCACAACTTATTGAAACCGGATTTGCCTCTAGTTGGTACTTTAGAGAGGTCATTTTTTGAATTTTTTGAATAATCAAAATCTTTAATTTTTTATTCAAACTTTATAAAAATTTAAATACAGATAGACAATAGTGTAAGAAACCTTTTGGCGCAAGAAAATTTCGAAAATGTGAAAAAAAAATTTGGATACTTTTCTAGCATTTTTTTCCCATCAATTTTTTTTTTTTTTTTTTTTGTTCTCTAGTAAAGTATAAACTGGTATAGTGAAAAATAATTCTTTTTTTGTTATCATAACAAACATTTTAATTTTTAAGTAGAATTTTCTTATATAAACTGAGGCTCCGCTCATAATTGTTACATTGAAAAAATGATTTATCATTCCATTAGAATTTAATATATCCACAAGTGTGTTCTATGAATTTCCCAAGGTGCGGAGTATGTCCTTTTTTTATTTTATTAATATTTATTTACTCGAGAGTACTCGGGCGAAGAACAATTCAATCCGTTCGGTAATACTATTGGACGCTGTGTCCACTTGTCAGTGAAATCGATTTCGTTCGTTTGAACTTCTTTCTCTGCGTTGTCGTCGTGCGTTTGGGTTTGTACCTAAAGAAATAATATACATCAAATCATTAATGACACAATATTATTATACATTAAATATTTTAATGTCAATTTAATAAATTTTATGCGTTTGTATGAAATGGCATATACTTAATATTTTGTACATATAGTAAAAAATATTAGTTTCGATCCTGTTTTTTTTTTTTTTTTTTTTTAATTTTAATCGAATTATGTCTACTCCTCTGATTTATCAGTGTTACAATCATATAATAATGTTATAATATGAGCTATAGTAGCTAAATAAGTTGTCAAAAATATCCTTTTATGATTTCGCTTTTAATTAAATACTTTCAACTCAATTTTTAAAATGTCCATTAATAAAATGGTAAAATTGTATCAATTTTATTAAGTGTCATTCTCTTTATTATGGAGGTACGTTTTTTTTTTTTTTTTTTTTTGGATTTTCTCAATATCTCATTTTTAAAATACTTGTATTTTGATATATTTTATTCGACCAACAATTTGGAATCTCAATCGCTTACTGTGATTGTCGTTATACGTATTTAAATAACTATTATCATGGACAATCGTAGAATATGAATGTCTTCCACCCCAAAACTACAAATTAGTAAAGTCACCACTAAAAGGATACTGGAAAGACTTTGTCAAGCCCAGACATAAAAATTGGACCCCTAAAATTCAAACTATAACGGGTATTCAATTTTGATATGGTATTTTCCGATTGATATTTTGCTCCTGATTTATACAATATGAATGAAAATTAAAATAATTAAAACATTTACATATTTTTTTATACCACATTATGAAATGTTAACAGAGTAAACTATAAATTAGTTTACTACTTGAATGAGTTGAAAAATGGTGCATAATTTAGGATATGTTATAAAGTTTAAATACTTTTAGATTCTGAATGAAGTGAAGAAGCTAGTGTTTTTACAATGATGTTTATTTTTTTTTCTGTGTACAACTTTTCGTATAGAAATACTTGTCCAAAAGTTTCGATCAATAACTTTTTGAAACCCGA